>BTPG01000007.1:68724087-68786587 GCA_036245525.1 Semisulcospira habei
CAGTTGGAGGTATACTGGTCAGGCCTAGTCTGTCGCAATAACCTGGTTTAACTAAGTCTTGATGGCGGACTAAAGACACCGGCTTGATGTAAATAAGTGGTTCTGGCCCAACGTTTATAACAACATTCTTAAATGTTTCGTTCAGAGCAGGCCGACGTTTTGAGCCCGCCTTTATGACGCCGATGACGTCCGACTGCGTTCTAACCCCGGCCGGGGCCTCGCTTATTTTGGGGGCTCTAGAACCTTGGTATGCGCTTGGTCTACGAGCTAACCGTGTTCACGGCACTGTGGCGCTGAATTTAACCCTAAAGCCCGAACGTGCTGCGGCAGGACGTTGATCGGCCATGATAGTTCAAGGGTAGTGTCAGAATAGCTTGGCGCCTGTAGGTGCCAAGCTATTCCGACACCACCCTTGAACTATCATGGTATAACTGTCTCCAGAACTGTCACGTAGGCTTCAAAGAATATATATTAAAAAAAATGATAATTTCATTCTCAGGATGTTTTACGATTGTGGTTGTGTTATCCTGTGAGAGCATGCATGTGTTAATCGTAGGAAACGATCCGATATTTATTTGAGCTATCATGGTTACGAATAACGTACCTTTTTAGTACGTTTTTCTCTCGTTTGCACGTAGAACGGATTTCGTTAATTTTTTTCGGAAGTTTTTAGAAAAGTCGCACGGAGAATAGCGGTCGATCTTTGTTTTGCATAGATTAGAACCTTCGATAAGGTCGCGCTGTCTAATGACCTCGTATGTGTGACGTCGGGGAGTTCGTAACAGTTTGCAACATTTTGTTTTTCTGTGCGCGTGAATTGAGCAGCCTTTCTTTTGTTTTGTGAAAATTCTTGACTTTTCTAGAGCGGATATGCAAGGTTGTGATAGGGCTACCATACTTTTATGTGACTTCATTATACACTAGGATTTAGACCTAATGTTAGCAGCCAAATTTTCGTAGCCTGAAGTAGTTTTTATAGAAAGATTATTTTAATGAGTTTCGGTTGCGTGTTTCGTTCTGATTGGTTGCGTTGTATGATTTTCGTAGATGATTCTGGAAATTGGTAGTATATATAAAGAGGGCGCTAGGAAAGCACGTTCGTACATTGTCTTGCATTGTCAGTGGTAGAGACACGCAGTTCATCGTAGGTACGTGGCCCGTATAGGGTGTACATTGTGTGAGACGCTGTGTATGAGAAACTTTGTGTTGGAGTGTGGACATTGCAGAAGAGACTTTGTATCAGTGTTAAGGCATTTGGAATCGCATTGTGTGGAGATCGCATCGCTGAATTAAAATATTGTTGGAACTGTTACTCCAGTATTGTCTACATCATTAAGCCACGTGTGACGGATTGCAGCTGAATGAAGTTTATTTAAAAGAACCTTACGTGCGTGCGTCTGGTGTGTTAAAATAATAATAATAATTACGGTATTTATAATGCGCTTATCTTATAATAATTATAACTCTAAGCGCACACTCACAACTCGCGCACGCATGCGCACGCTTTAGACAATGACTCACGTACCACAAACAGTGAAATACATTACGACGGTCAGCTTGGGGTGGGGAGTGCGGTGATATAGTGCTAAAACTGTTGAAAGAGGTGAGTTTTGAGGGCGGACTGGAAGGAGGAGAGAGAGTGTTTCTGACGGAGAGAGAGTGGGAGAGTGTTCCAGATGGATGGACCGTAGACGGAGAAGGAGCGGGGACCGAAAGTGTTAAGTTTGGTGCGAGGGATGTGGAGGCGGAGAGGGTCGGAGGCAGAGCGGAGGGAGCGGGAAGGTGTGTAGGGGTGAAGTAAGTTGGAGAGATAGGCAGGAGCGCAGTTGTTCAGGGATTTGTAGCAGAGAGACAGAACTTTGTATTGGATGCGTTGGGGGATGGGGAGCCAGTGAAGGAGTTTGAGCAGGGGTGTGATGTGGTCGGATTTTTTCTTTCTGAGGACGAGGCGGGCAGCATTGTTCTGGACGCGTTGGAGAGTGAAGATGGTGGATTGAGGGAGACCGGAAAGGAGAGAGTTGCAATAGTCGATGCGAGATAAGATGAGAGAGACAGCAAGTTTGGTGGCAGCTTCGGTAGTGAGGTATTTTCTGATCTGACTGATGCGGCGAAGGTGGAAATAGCATGCCTGGGTCGTGGCGGAGACGAAGTTGGTCATGGACAGAGAGGAATCGAGGACACTACGACTACAACTCCACCACGTAACAGGATGTGACGAGTTAAATAAGCCTGTGGAGGAAAGTGTCCATCAAGTAAACCTTCGTCGCGCCTACGGTCGCCGTATCTAGCGCCAACACGGAGAAATGGCGCAGTGGTTAAGGCGTCTGCCTCCAATGCCAAAGGTGCGAGGTTCAATACCGGGTTCCGGCGTTGGATTTTTCTCCTCTGGTGTCACCGTCTGGGCAGTGGGCAGATGTTCACATCTGCACGGGACATAGACGACCCCGGCCCCCACGAGTCCCCTGCTGCCTTGCAGGCTTGGCCGCTTGGCTGCGGAAAGGCTAAGGGAGGAAACCCCTGACATCAAAGCCCCCGTGTCTCCGGGGAAGGCTTTTGAGCCAGAGACTAAGACAAGGACAGTCTGATATAAAACCTACGACCCGAGGACCTCGATGCCACCGTCCCAGCTTGCTAGGCCGTGGCAAACGAACCAAGGGTTTAAAGGGTGGGGCCAGTACTGCGCACACTGCACTCCACCAAAAAGCTCCACCGCGCAGGCTTTAGGAAACGCCCACGGACTATGACACTGAACTTTCCAAGTCCTGTAGCGATGGGCAAGGGGCAAAACGGCAGGTGAAAGATGTCACTGGAAGCCGCAGTCTCAAACCTGCATGCAGGCGGTTCAGGATATTGGTCGCCTGATGTTGACATGGGGATGACAACGTCACTCGGCACACCCTGAACGACCAAGCAGCCTTCTCTAGGGACAGCACTGCTTGCTCCACACGGAGAGGGGCCTAGAAAAGGTGGCCTAACCAAAGCTCATCCCCTCGTAACCCAGTTGGCTAGCCGCGGTCAACGGGCATCTTCTCATGCGGTCAGAAAACAAGAAAAAACAATGGATCCACTCTCATGACGACCACGACCGGACTCAACGTAGCATGCTGGAACATCCGAACCATGCTCGACATAGCAGACAGCGGACGCCCTGAACGTCGCTCCGCCCTCATTGCCCATGAATTGCGGAGGTTAAACATCGACATCGCCGCGCTCAGCGAAGTACGCCTCCCGGAGGAAGGCAGCCTCCAAGAACTTGGCGCTGGCTACACCCTCTACTGGTCAGGCAGGCCTGCATCAGAAAGACGGCTCTCAGGCGTGGGCTTCATGGTGAAGACCCACATTGCGACTAAGTTGGAAAACCTACCAACGGGTCACTCCGACCGCATCATGTCCATGCGCCTCCCACTGAGACACCAGCAATACGTCACCCTTCTCAGTGTGTACTCCCCAACCCTCCTGGCAGAGCCTGCAGAAAAAGACAAGTTCTACTCTGACCTGCGCAGCCTCCTGCAGAGCACCCCTGCAGACGACAAAGTCATCATCCTTGGCGACTTCAACGCCAGAGTGGGCCAAGACTCTGAAGCCTGGAAAGGAGTCCTCGGCAAGCATGGCGTTGGGAACTGCAATGACAATGGTCGCTTACTGTTGGAGCTCTGTGCAGAGCAGCAACTTGTCATCACCAACACTACTTTCCAGCAAAAGGACAGTCGAAAGACCACCTGGATGCATCCTCGCTCCAAGCACTGGCACCTTATCGACTATGTCCTAGTGCGTCAGAGGGACCGCAGTGACGTCCTTCTCACCAGAGTGATGCCCAGCGCAGAGTGCCACACTGACCACCGCCTTGTTCGCTGCAAACTCAGGCTCCGCCTCAAGCTGAAACCCAAGAAAGGGGGCCCCCCCCAAGAAAAAGCTTGATGTTGCCAGCCTTCAGCGTGACGACAAGAAAGCTGCCCTTCAGGCCGATTTACAGCGCATGCTCAAAGACACAGTTGATCCAGCAGACTCCTCCCCTGAAACACTCTGGGAACAACTGAAAACTGCTATTGTAAAATCTTCTGTGGAAGTCTTGGGCTTTGCTAGAAAGAGGAACAAAGACTGGTTTGACGAAAACGACGTAGCGATCCAGGAACTTCTAGCAAAAAAAAGAGCCGCCCACCAGGCCCACCTAGCCCAGCCTTCCTGCCCTGTGAAGAAGTCTGCCTTCCGCCTCATCTGCAGCAGTCTCCAGCTCAAGCTTAGAGAGCTCCAGAACGAGTGGTGGTCCAGACTCGCACAGAGGACCCAGCTCTGCGCTGACAACGGTGACTACAGGGGCTTCTACGAAGCACTGAAAGCAGTGTATGGCCCTAGGCACCTGGTACAAAGTCCCCTGCGAAGCGCTGATGGACAGGCACTCCTCACAGATAATACCTCCATCTTGAACCGCTGGTCGGAATACTTTCAGGACCTCTTCGGCGCTGAGCGCACTGTTCAAGAAACAGTCATCCTCCAAATCCCACACCTTCCACTAAAGGTTGAATTGGACGAACCGCCCACCGCCGAAGAGACCCTCACAGCCATCCACCAGCTCAAGAGTGGCAAAGCAGCAGGCATTGACGGAATCCCGCCAGAGATCTGGAAACATGGAGGCCCAGCACTGCACAACAAGCTCCACGACCTCTTTCTCTGCTGCTGGGAAAAAGGAACACTACCAAAGGATCTCCGTGATGCAGTCATCATCACCCTGTACAAGAACAAAGGAGAGAAGTCTGCCTGCTCTAATTATCGTGGAATTACCCTGCTGTCCATTGCCGGGAAAATTCTCGCAAGGTTGCTCCTGAATCGGCTGGTACCTGCCATCGCTGAAGACCACCTCCCAGAGGGCCAGTGTGGCTTCAGAGCCAACAGGAGTACCACCGACATGGTCTTTGTGCTGAGACAGCTTCAGGAGAAGTGCCGCGAGCAGAACAAAGGGCTGTACGTAACGTTTGTCGACCTAACAAAAGCGTTTGACACTGTGAGCAGGCAAGGTATGTGGCAGATCCTGGAGCGACTAGGCTGTCCCCCAAAGTTCCTCAACATGATCGTCCAGCTCCACGAGGACCAGCAAGGCCAGGTCAGACTAAACAGTGACCTCTCAGAACCATTCCCCATTCGCAACGGCGTGAAGCAAGGCTGCGTGCTGGCACCGACCCTCTTCACCATCTTCTTCAGCATGATGTTGAAGCAGGCCACAGTGGACCTCGACGACGACGACGCAGTGTACATCAGGTATCGTCTCGATGGCAGCCTGTTCAACCTCAGACGACTGCAGGCCCACACGAAAACCCTAGACCAACTGATTCGTGAGCTGCTCTTTGCTGATGACGCTGCCCTCGTTGCACACACAGAGAGAGCCTTGCAGCGCATTACGTCCTGCTTCGCAGATGCCGCCCAGCTCTTTGGACTTGAGGTCAGTCTGAAAAAGACAGAGGTCCTTCATCAGCCGGCACCCAAGGAAGAGCATCGCCCTCCCCACATCACCATCGGCGAGTCCGAACTGAAGTCTGTACACCAGTTTACCTACCTTGGCTGCATCATCACGTCAGACGCCAAGCTGGACAAGGAGCTGGACAACAGGCTGGCAAAAGCGAACAGTGCTTTCGGGCGACTATTCAAGCGGGTGTGGCACAATCAACAGCTGAAAAAAGGCACCAAGATCAGCGTGTACAGAGCTGTCGTCCTCACCACCCTGCTGTACGGTTCCGAGTCCTGGGCCCTCTACCGCAGCCAACTACGACTCCTCGAACGCTTTCACCAGCGCTGCCTACGTACCATCCTCAGCATTCACTGGAGTGACTATGTCACCAACGTCGAGGTCCTTGAACAGGCGGAAACTGTGAGCATCGAGGCTTTGCTGCTGCGGACACAGCTTCGCTGGGCGGGGCACGTCTCCAGGATGGAGGATCATCGCCTACCCAAGATCACTCTGTTCGGCGAGCTCGCCACTGGACACCGAGACAGAGGGGCACCAAAGAAGAGATACAAAGACGGTCTCAAGAAGTCACTTAGTGCCTGCCAAATCGACCACCGCCAGTGGTCTTCGCTTGCTGCGGACCGTGACACCTGGCGCTCCACCATTCACAAGGCAGCCGTCTCCTTTGAGGACTCTCGCAGAGCTAACCTTAAGGACAAGCGGCTCAGAAGAAAAAACAGAGCTGTCGTAACTCAGAACCCTGAACAGACCTTCCCCTGCAGCCACTGCGATCGTACCTGCCTGTCCCGGATTGGCCTCCGCAGCCACGAAAATGCCTGCAGACGACGTGGGCAAGCCCTATAAAATCTTCGTTCGCGAAGTCAAGCCAAGACAACTCCACCACGTAACAGGATGTGACGAGTTAAATAAGCCTGTGGAGGAAAGTGTCCATCAAGTAAACCTTCGTCGCGCCTACGGTCGCCGTATCTAGCGCCAACAAAGGTTGATGTTGGCCCCAGGACCTTTCGCCCTCTGGGGGTCCACTTTGGAGCCTCTGACCGAGTGTGTACACTGACAATTAATGCTCGTAATTACTGACACTGACTCGAATTCTGCTTCAAGTGACAATTTTATTGAGTGATTCGGGATCGACATACAACGGAAGTCGTCGAGAAGCCATCGAAAACACTGCCGCAAAACCTAGTCTGCAAAAGATCCTCGTGGTTGGTGCGCGGGTCAACGGCGGCAGAAGCCGGCCCGAGGACCCTCATAACTTTTACAGGGGGACGAAAAAAAAAAAGTCTCCTCTCAGTTTCATCAGATGGTGCAGGCGATCCACACGACGTTTGCGCCGTAGGTGTGCGTGTCGGCCCACTCCCTCACACCCAGGTCAAACCCTGTCTTGTCCACGTTGGTGACGTCCACAGCCAGCCTGACGTTAGCGTCTTTCGAGATGTCCAGAGCGTTCAGACTGGCAATGACCACAGGGACGCTGTTGAAAGGCGTGGAGAAAGTGATGCGTCTCTTGTCGGTTCTGCCGCTCTGTTCTGTAGTCTTACTGTGGGGATCGAAAAAAGCCTTCGGGGGTCCAAGTTCGCCTGAAAAAAAGAAAACAGCACTGACTAAGAGCTGTTACGCTGGAAGCGAGAGACAGAAGCGGAAAGGAAAAGAAATACCCGACAAACAAAGGAACAGGAGACGGAAAGGGCAGCCCACATTCATGGTCGCCGACGAAGCGTCCTCGATGGTCTCTACTTCATCTGAATCTATAGACGATGTAAGTAGGTTTAAACTATCACGGCCAACTTACCTTCCCCAGTGGCAAAACGTCTTCGGGCTCACGACGGCCGCAGTGGGCCCGCGCACAGCTGTACGCAGGCCATCTGCGGCCGTCATGGGCCCGAGGACCTTTACCTCCTGGGTGAAAAACTTTACTTGGCGATGCACTCGGTAACACATATCACAGGTTTGGGGCTGGGAGGAGGAGTGGGGGTTGGGGGTGGGGTGGGGTTGGAGGGGGGGGGGGGGGTACAAGAATGCGTTTTCATGATGCAATGTATAAATTTACAGAATTTATGTCTTCTGTTGACTATCATAGTCTTCTGTATTAGTCAGTAAATAACAAAAATTACGTTAAATTTAGACTCAGTTATGACTGACCTCTCGTTACACATACAAAAAAACAAACAAACAAACAAACAAAAAACCAACAAAACAAAACAAAACAAAAAAACAAACACCCCCCCCCCAAACAAACAAACAAACAAACAAACAAACAAACAACAACAACAACAACAACAACAACAAACACAAACGAATCACGAACGCTCAGTTCGACTAATACAATGCCGGTTTTAGCGAGCACGAGGGATTTATTTCCCGTAACGATAGGCCAGAAATAATTTAATTTATTTATACAACTTTTTGATAGTTTTTTACTTTGAATCGACGTATTTGTTTCCCAGACGCTGCACGTGAACGAGTCGCTGCTTACTTAGGCTCTGCCACAGTGGCTGATCGTTATGTCGCAGTGCAACGAAACGGGTAAATATGGCGTCGGAGACAGCAAATGCTGAACTGAGCCGATTGCCTTATATTACATAGGCGAAAAAAGAGTTTGATGTATTATTCAGATAAATAGCCCTTAAAGCTCTGACATGCTACGACGGGGCATTTATCGACCATGATAGTTCAAGGGAGGTGCCAGACTGGCTTGGCGCCTGTAGGCGACAAGCTTTTCCGACACCTCCCTTGAACTATCATGGACGATCTGTCTCCGGGACTCTGACAAAAAAACATAAAAGGATATAATTTTTTTTTTAACAATTTCATCCTCAGTATATAATGAAATAAAACATCGTACAATGATAACTTACAAAAGAAAAATCCCCACCGCAGCCTGTGGAACAAATAAAATGCAGAGGCGGATGAGAATCTGACCCTAGCTGGAAGAGACCGGCCTGACTTACATCGTTTGTTGTCCAGACTGCTCTGGAGTTGCTGAAACTGAGCCTGGAGTTCCTCGACCTCTTCCACGAACACCTTTTGGGACGCCGGTTTATGCGCGTTTTCAGGCTTTTTCTCCGGGTTTGCCGGCTTGTCTTTCTCGCCGCATGTCTGGTGCAGCACTAGCGCCGTGGCGAATAGTACCAGCATGACGATGGTGCTGGCAGACATTGTTGAACACCGGCTGCACAGTACGCAATAATAATAATAATAATAATAATAATAATAATAATAATAATAATAATAATAATAATAATAATAATAATAATAATAATAATAATAATAATAATAAAATAATAATAATAATAATATAATATAACAATAACAATAATAATAATTATTATTATACTAAAAATCCAGACCAAAAAGGTGACCAGGCGTGTGAAACGCAGAGAAGAAATTCAACGGAAAAAGATCTTTCCGGATGCCGTTCGTCTTGAATAGTTAAAACAAACAGTTGGTATATGGATACAGAGCATTTCTTCAGGAAATGCTGGCTTCTAAGTGAGCAAAGAGAAAGTGCGAAAAGACAAAAATATGTAATAAACAGTTAACTTCTAGTGGTCGATGCAGACCCAAGATTTAGTCTTACAGAGATGGAATTAGATGCAGGAAGATCTGCATGCTATTTTTTTGTCTTTGGCTACAAGGGGGGTAGGGTGCGTTTTGCCAACACTCGCCTATGAAAATATAAACACTGTGACCCAATATGCCTAAATGAGATAGTTACATGCAATTAGTTTTGGGTGTATCATTTTAAGCCCCACAGAAAGGAACAGAATATGGTCAGGATGCACAAGGTCGGGCCTTTTCGTAAAAAGTGAAAGAAGATGTCAATCTTACTGAAAGTTGTGTGCGCCGTCTTTTTCGATACTGAAGGAGCTGTTCTACAAGCACCGTACAAGACAGAGGACACCAGCAATACCAAGTGCTACACATACGTGTGCTCGCCGAGGTGAACAGATTACACACAAATGCAAAAGCAAACACTGAATTAAAATCGCACATGGATTTCCACTTGGAATTCGTTTTGTCCAACCGCATGTACTTTTCAACAACCATTAACTGACTGTCACAGTCCGAGCGGCTTTGTTTGAGTCATATGAAAGGCCGTTCTACTATCTTAGCCCCGCGCAAAAATCTCAATGCGTTAAAGCAAACAGTTTAGGATAGTTGGCTGCCAGGGACTGGCTTGACGATAGAGACATGTTTGCGTTATAGATCGTTTGACATCGGAGCTCACAACATTTTTCGCAAATATCTTTACAGAGAACCACTTTTCTATACCAAACTCAGAACAAATAGCATTCAGTGACAGTTGACCTAATACCTTTCAAGAAACACGAACAGTGTTTCAGGTTTGCTGTAGTGTCGTACAAATTCGGAATTTTCCCATAAAAGCGCTGATTTCACATCCCTAAATGTGCCCCGAAATATTCAACCCAGTATGTTCGGCATCCTGTCTCGAAAGACAATGGGAGTATGCGCTTGCTGGGTCAGTCACTGGAGTGACCTCTCCAGTGCGCAAGCCTGGGCGAAGTGTATGGAGATCCTGGGATGCCCAGTCGTCAAGATCCCCCTCTCGGCCTCGCTGATGTATCCAAAGGAATGCAAAGCAGTACGTTTGGCACCAGTTTGGCTGCAGGAGCTGCCAGAACAGTGCGTGAATACAGGCAGCTGTCTGCCTTCGGGGCTCCACTCCTGATTTGAAGGGTTTACTCCCCCACATTTGGCCGTTGGATCCAACCTGATCTCCTCCGTCCTCTAGCCGTTGGCTGTCAGAAACAGCTCATCCGCCTAGTGGTGCAATGTGAACACCACCCCCTCACGTGGTTTAGCCCACCAGCTGAGGTGGTTTGCCAGGGTGTGGCGCTTGGAGCCAGCACGTGAGAGATTAAGGAGATGGATGAGGACCAGTGATGCCCGTCCGTCCTATGTAGGACGCAGCTGCCGAACAGCAAAGGTACTACCTCTATCCAGAGCCCCCTACACCCCAGTATAAGAACGATTAAATGAGTAAGTTGATCACGTTTTCCGAAACTTGAAAAAGCGCAGGCATACATGAAGTCTGCACGCTTGACCACGATATTGAAATCTGGCCGTTTCCCGTCGGGGCTCTATTAGAGTAATGAGAAGGGCTTGTTCCGGTCTTTTCACCACAATTTTACGACTGTACAACAAAATCAACAAATTATAGGAGTTAAGACAAAATATTCCATAATTGGTCAGTTGGCACTAAATGATATTTATTTTTAAAGTGATACAGAAAGTTTTTTTTTAAGTTTTTAAAATTTTTGTTTGTTTGTTTTGTTTTGGCGGAGTTATTTTAAAAGGTCAATGTCACACGGCCTAAACAGTTGTAATCTAAAGCACGTAACACTCACTTTGACTCACCTGTTTCTGGTCTAACTTCGATTGATGATAACTTTCTCCGACTCAAGAAAAATCGGCTTCGGGCTAACTGTGTAACTGCACACACCAAATGCACGTGGAAGAAGATGGAATGCGTTGCTGCAAAGTTCTGTATTTATTGCTTTTTTCATCACGAAAGATTAGACACTACTGTATCAGGCGTGACGACAAGTTGAATGGACTTAGTTCCTCTTCCCCGCCTCGCATAGCTCATTACCCGCATTTTGTTTGGAAAGAAATCAACCGGAAACTTCTGTCTGAAAACGTTTACGTATTTCGCCGAAAACAGTGGAATAAAAGCCCGAACAAACATACGATATCGCATGTCTTTCCGGGCTTTCATCGCCTATTTGCGTGAAAAGATGCGCAATTACCGACCTAATCAGATTTAACCCATTCCCTGCCACTGTACGTACATCTATGTTTCTGAAATAATTGTTCATTCAACGACCAAACGCCGCAACCGTTCAAGAAACATGGATACAAATTAATCTCAGCAAGAGGCATAGATCCTCATAAGCCCCCGCGTGTCTCTTGAGGTTGGATCGCGTTCACTTTTTCTCGGCAGTGAAGGGGTTAAGGAAATCGTCCGTTCGTCCTTCAGACAGCCTGTAGTTAACATTGTTGGCCGAGGTAGGCTTCACAGCCATGGGATGATGATTAATAACTATTCACCTCATAACAGCAGTTGAAGGTAAACAGTAATAAATAGCAGAGGCGGATCAGTTAACGAGAGCTTGAGAGAGAGAGTGAGAGTGAGAGAGAGAGAGAGGCGGATCAGTTAACGAGAGCTTGAGAGAGAGAGTGAGAGTGAAAGAGAGAGAGAGAGAGAGAGAGAGAGAGAGAGAGAGAGAGAGAGAGAGAGAGAGAGAGAGAGAGAGAGAGAGAGAGAGAGAGAGAGCGTGTTTTAAAACTAGCAAACATGTCAAACGAGGGAGGGTAGGTGGGGGGGGGGGGGAGGAGGCGGGCAAAACACCCCACAAATGGACTTTGTTATAGCATTTTAAAGAACTTTGGGTCGGGGGGGGGGGGGGGAGGGAGCGAAACACCTGGACCCCCACCCTCCTAAGATCCGCCCCTGCTAAGGCAGGCCACATGTGAGAACTAGCGCAGTCGAGTCGCGTTATTTAGATTTTCCTACACAAATCTACACCGAACTTCGTAGATTTCCAAGCCTAATGTATGCCATACACTTGATCCATTTTCTTATAACCATCGTAAAAAAAGACACCCACAATGTTTTCCACCCCGAAGTGGAGTCAATGCATGTAAATAACGTGACTCGACTGCACTCTAGATTGTCTGATGTGTCCTGCCTTGGTGCTATATACTACTACCCATTACATCCTGAAGCTGAGTTTGTCCACCGTATCAATACGGTAGACTTTGTGATGGGGCTGGTCGGAGCGCTTTCCGTAGCATGCAAACGACATAACAATCGGGCGGGCCTGAGATTGTGGCAAAGAAGTAACAAGATCAGAATGACGCTACGTCTAGCTACTCTAACCTTGCTGTTGAACGTACTTTTCGCGCGAAGCGCCGTGTGTGTGTGTGTGTGTGTGTGTGTGTGTGTGTGTGTGTGTGTGTGTGTGTGCGTGTGTGTGTGTGTGTGTGTGTGTGTGTGTGTGTGTGTGTGTGTGTGTGAAGTGTGTGTGTGAGTGTGGGGGTTCGTGCGTATATCTGTAAACACGAAAATCTGCAACGTTTGTATACGTACAAGCTTGAAAATAAAGGAAATGCTTCATGCAAGGGATGTGTAGGAGCGCTTTTGAGCATATTGAAATTATATGCCTCATTGAAGAGTTAAATGACCGTTTATAGAAAGTCCGTTGACCCACATTAGAGTCCACAATTTCAATTATATGCATTGAAAATTTTGGATATAGCTAGTTTGGAGAAAGGCAGTGGATGAGTTCGTTAGTCAGCTTGTACCTCTTCAACCTTTTCAACAACAACAACAACAACAAAAATTCATTGCATAAAAAAAATGACAACAGTAAAAATCCTCGACTTTAGACAGTGACGGTGACGTAAAAACACCAAACGCGCCAGTGTTACACAATGTTCCTTATTGACACAAAGCATCCGCACGTCGGTGTTTTACATTTGAATGATCCGACGCAATTCTCTTTCTCTCTGATTTGGTTTAGGAAGACTATATTTTTGCTATGATGTCTACGAACGTGTTATGGAAAAGTTGGAAAATGCTTGCAAACTCACATAGAAGAGGGTTTATTGGCATGGGTCATCCTATCTTGTTCTTCTTCAGATTGGCTGTGGCTACGCCAGCCCACAGAATGTATAACTGGTACGAAGCGCCGTGTGTCTATAAGTGTTTGTGTATGCCAATGCCGTGCGGATCGGTTTTTTTTTTTTGGGGGGGGGGGGGGAGGTAGAGTTAGTTAAGGTGGGCAAAGGTGAATAAGGATGAAGCTTAAAAACAGGAACATTTGTGGATTACATAAGATAACCGCATGTGAGCTCAAAACAATACCGTAGATTCTGGGATGAAATCCTCATCTTGTTTTTTAAATTTTATTATTTTTTTTGTTGTTCAATGAAGTCTGCATTACAGATTAGATCACCCGTTTTAGTTCAAGGGTGGTGCCAGAATAGCTTGGCACCTCAGGCGCCAAGCTATTCTGGCACCACGCTTGAACTATCATACACCCACCCGGGTCTGCCTTGGGGGACTTGGGTGGGGTTAGTTACTTTTTATTTCCTAGGGTCCCACCGGGTGGGTTTTCCCCTCTATTTTGTGTTTCTGTCTCCCCATGGTCTATTCACCTGTATTTTCCCTTTTTAAAAATCTCCCTACTGTATGCGCTGCCTGTAGCTCTTGATATTGGATGTGTGTTGCTAAATGGTCTACGGTTTATATGAGTAGCGTATTAGACCGGCTGGCGACATACATTCAATATTCTGTTGAGTTTTTTTTTTCACAAGCAGTGCAGACACGTCCTGAAAGTCTTGTTGCTGTCGGGACGTTAAGCAATTTACAACCAACAACCTTGAACTATCATAGTCAAATTTATTTCAAGATGTGGGTGTATGAGGATGAAAAGAATTGACCAGCCACACAACGATCATCCCTTGCCTGTAGAAGGTTCAGGCTGTTTGACAGACGAGCGTGGTAATCAGTGGCCAGCTGCATGAGTGAACATAGTCATGCGGCAACCACTAAGCAAGATGCAGCGCTATAGCGGAGCACCTTACTTAGTGGCTGGTGCAGGGCTAAGCTCATCCACGCAAATGACTCAAGGTTTTGAGGGCTGTGCGATCCAAACAACATCGCGGACAGTCTGAAAACTGACGTAACGCTTACACTAATACGTCCGGTATTGAGATCCAAATATCTGGAAATACACATGTTGACTTAAAATCAGTGTAAACGTATTATGATCCAGTATCAGGGCGAGATGACCCAGGGTGACAGATGTTCATTTGAAAATGACATTACAGTCCTGGAGACAGTTCAAGGGTGGTGCCAGAGCAGCTTGGTGCCAAGACCTATCACGGTCGACCCCCGTCAGTTGGGATTGCTTCAAAGACTTCATGACAGTACAGGAGACAGTTTGACTATATGAATATAAATAATCAGACTAAATGTGTTTATTGTAGGCTTACTTGTTTTTTAATATTATATTGATCTTAGTTTTGTTCAGTTATTTTTATTTTATTTTACTGTTTATTTTTCGTATTTTAATTTTTTAATTTTTAAAAAATTTTATTTATTTATTTACAATAAAAACAAAAACACAAATTTACGAACGAACGAACAATCGGACAGATGTACGAACGAAATAACCAATCAACCAACAAAAAAACTAATTTTAAAAACTATTAAGTTTAAATACAGCCCTTAACTTATGTCAACTCGCTGTGCATACATGAATGACTTGGAATTAGTTATCAATGTCATGTTTTATTCTGCAGCGACTGAAGCCTCGCATTCTGTGATAGTCATAGAAATCACAGCTGTCCACTCTTGATTTTCATCAACGGCTGACTGCTCATTTAACACAGCGGAACCATTATAAGTGTATTGTTTAGCACAACGGCACCATCCCAATGCGCAAAAGGCCATGGGGCCGACGTCGGCCGCCGTTGACCCGCGCACAGCCGTGCTTGAGCCAACGGCGACCGACGTCAGCCTCACGGCCTTTGCGCACAGTTTGATCTCTTATTGCAGAATCATGCATTATGGGCCGATTCCTAATTTTGCACGGCGGCGGTAGAAAATCGTTATAGCAGACAATTTCGCACCTGGGGCATCGAACATTTTCCTTAATGCTACCTTGGCAACCAGTGGTCTTCTGTAGCACCTCCACAGGCCCGTACAGTTTCTCTTGTAGAGTGGCGGGCTTCTGCCATATCTCCTCCCTCAGCAGCTGGTGGTTCCCACAGTCCTGGAGGATGTGCTCTGTGGTCTGCTCTGCTTCTTCACAAAGGCACAGGGGAGATGGCACGAGGTGAAAGAGTCTGTGCAGTTGGAAATTGAGTCGATTGTGTCCGGTCCCCAACCGGAAGATGGTCACCTGCTCTTGTCTGGACAGCTGGTGGTAACTGTCTAGGGGCCGTTGTGGTGGTCTGTACACAGACTTAATGATGGTCTTCATCTCTGTGAAGCTGACTCAATTTTCGTCTTGTTCTTTCTCTGCGCCCACTTTTGCCATTCTGTCAGCTTCTTCATTGCCGTAGATGCCACAGTGTGAAGGGATCCACTGCAGCACCAGTCTGGTGCACTTGATGTTTTACAGTGCCTCTTGTAGACGTGGCAGTTTGCTTGCTGTTGCTGCCTCAAGGACAGACATGGCATCAGTCAGGAAGACAATCTGGGCATCAGGGTCTTCAGTGCCACTAAGGTGTTTGCAGCACGGACCATGGCTTCCACCTCAGCTCTGTAATTTGTGCAGTGAAGGTCTGTTGATACTGCCTCTGCCTGCCATTTTCCGTTTGGGTACTGAATGTACACCCCAGCCCCTATATTCTGAACTGCATCTGTGGCTGATCCATCGGTGTACGCCCGTATCCATGCTTCCTGGGGATACATTTCTTCGAGCATGGCCAGTGTCACGGCTTTCTTGCTCACAATGCCGTGCTCATCTTTGGTGGTGATGTAGGGTACCGTGGAAGAGATGGTGATGTTTTCTGGATTACCTTCCCAGGGTGAAAGGTCACTAGTAGGATTCAGAGCCTCTACCTGCGCAGGGAGCTTTGCCTGGTGTTTTCTCTGCAGAGCTCTCGTCTCCTTCACAAAGCTTGATCTTTTCAGTCTCCCTGAGGTTGACTATTTCATCCTGGCATTCATAGGATGGTCTTTGGAAGACTTGACCTTTGTGGACTGTATCAAGGCTTTGCAATCTCTTCTCATGCGCAGGGGTGGGATGCCTGTTGTCTCTTCCATCTTTCCAATTGGTGTGGATCTCATTGCGCCGGTGATGATACACAGTGCCTGGTTCTGAACTCTGTCAATGGTCTGCTGGTGTGACTGGGCTGCCGTCAACCATGCATTGGATCCGTACTCAGTGTGTGGTCTCACTGTGCCTTGATATCCATTTTTGAGGATCTTTTCATTGGCTGCCCATTGTGTTCCAGCCAGCTTCCTCATGATGTTCAGCTTTCTTCTAGCTTTCGCTTCTGCGTTCCAAATGTGCGGCTTCCACGTCAGCCTCTTGTCAAGGGTGACGCCCAGGTATGTCTGTTGGTCATCATACCGCAGTGGGGTGTTGCCCAGTGTTAGGTTGCCAGCCTTTGCTTTGTTGGAGAGAGAGAAGAGTGTGGCTGATGATTTTTCTGTGTTGATGGTCACACACAGTTGTTGGTCCAGTCTGTCAGCCTGTCCAGTGCTAGCTGCATCCTGTATGTAGCAGTTGTTGCATACTCTTCTGTGCACCAGAGTACCAGGTCATCCGCATACAGGGCTGCATGGACTCCTTTTGGTAGCTCTGGCACAAGTCGTTGATGAAGAGTATGAACAGGGTCGGTGACAGGACTCCCCCCTGTGGCACCCCCTGACGCAGCAGCACCTTTTGGCCACAGTACCCATCCACTGTCACACGGGCTCTGCGATTGTGCAGGTATGACTTGGTCCACCGATACTTGTTCCCTTGGATGCCACTGCGAAGGAGTTTCACAAGGAGACCATCCTTCCACACCTTGTCCAAAGCCTTCTGTAGGTTAATGAAGGCAGCTAATGTCACCTTCTGATCTTGAAAGGCATCTTCTATGACCTGTGCAAGGTGTGTTGTCTGGTCTTCTGTACTCATGTGGCTTCTGAAGCCGGCTTGCTCTGGCACGATAATGCTCTCGGAGTCCAGGTACCACTGCAGGCGCTTGTTGATGATGCGCTCCATGGTCTTGCACACACAACTTGTCAGGCTGATGGGGCGATAACTCAGGGAGACGAGTGGTTACATCCACCTGACTGTCGACTCGCTAGGTCTGAATGCTGACTGCACGGACCAACTGTGGCTACCTGATGTCTACCTGACAAAAAAATCGTTGATCCACTGGCATAGTGAACTGTCAAAACCTAGCTGGATCAGTTTCTCATAGAGCTTGGTGGCACAATAGTATTGAATGCGGAGCTTTAGTCCACAAATAACACCCTAACATACGTGTTGGCCTTCTCAAGATGTTCCAGTGCATGATGCAGACCCAGGGATATGGCGTCCTCCACTGACCGATTCGCCCGATAGGCAAACTGGTAGGGATCTAAGGTGGGTGGGATAACAGTTTTAATGTGTTGCAGAACCAGACGCTCAAACGTTTTCATAATGACAGACGTAAGGGCAACAGGCCTGTAATCGTTAAGGTAGGAAACTGTGGACTTTTTCGGGGACCGGAATGATGACAGATTTTTTGAAGCATAGTGGAACTTTACAGATTCTGAGGGACCAGTTAAAGATGTCTGTGAAAACGTTGAGAGCTGGCTAGCACAGTGACGAAGCAGGCTGGGCGAAATTTCATCCGGCCTGCAGCTTTGCGGACATTAACCTCTCAAGCATTTGCTTGACATCGTGTTCATAGACAACAAAAGGCTGAGGGTCCTCGCAGCACAGGGGGGGGGGGGGGGGGGGGGGGTGGTCATTTTGCTTGTCAAATCTGCTGTAAAACACGTACAGTTTGTCTGGTAGTGTGGGGTCTTGTGTGTCTGCTGGTTTAGATGCTTGCTTGTAGGTGGTAATTTTCTGTAAGCCTTGCCATAAGTCACGTGAGTTGTTTGTGGACAGATTATTTTCAAGCTTACTACGGTAGCTCAGCTTAGCCGCTTTTATGCTTCGCTGTAAATCATATATTGCCTTTTTGTATTGTTGTTTGTCACCTGATAAAAATGCATCGTCTTTAGCTTTCACTTTTTGTTTGATGGCACCATGAAACCAGGGCTTGTCATTCGGGTATTGCACGATAGTTTTGGTTGGAATACACTGGTTCTCACAAAATTTGATGTAATCTGTCACGGTCTCTGTGTATCAGTCAATGTCCGAAGCTGCATCTCTGAACACGCCCCAGTCTGTAGCTTCAAAACAGCCGCGAAGTGTCTCCGCCGCAGCATCCGTCCATTTGCGCACCGTGCGCTTGACGGGCTTTTCACACTTGATTTGTTGCTTGTAGGAAGGGATTAGGTAGATCATGTTATGATCAGAGTTGCCAAGAGGTGCGCGTGCGACTGAATGCAAAGCGTTCTTGATAGTTGAATAACAGTGATCGAGAATATTGTCACCTCTAGTAGCGCATGTCACCAAGGAGTATCATTTTAGTAACAAGTACTATCAAAAGCTCATGTTTCAATCAAAGCCAGTTAACGTTTACAATAATTATGGTCCCGAGAAGAATACACAATGTGAAACAAATAATATTGCCACGGCCTTGACCTTCACGGAAATCGCATCATTTATTCACAAAACAATTTTCATCATTATAGTGTATTGCTATCTCAAGTCTGGAATAAATTAATCTTTTGTTTTCAAATATTTCACATGAAAAGACCAAAATCATTACCACTACGACCTTGACCTTGACTACAACGGATTGAATTTGTTAAGTACACATTCGCTTATCGAGGACTATCACCTTTTAAGGTTTCAGTCATATCGGTCCAATGGTTCTAAAGATACTGCCCTAACAAGAATAAATGAACTGAAAACAAAGATGACCACCACAACATTGACCTTAAACAGACCGATGTTTTTCTTGCACATTACCATTTTAGTATTTAATATCTATCATTTCACGAAATTTGAACCAAATCGGTGGAATAGAATCAGAGACTAGTCCACAAACCAGGCACGCACAGAAATGCCTTCTCCAAAGCAACCTGTGATTCATGTTTGACCTCTAAATTATACAACTCTATTAGCATCTGAACAAATTAGAAAGCTGGTGAATTGTGTCCTTTGTGTTCGTCTTGTGTCCTTGACCTTTGTGAAACGTCAGCCAAAATGATATATTTTAAAACGTCTTACCTCAAACTATTCTTGTGTCAAGTTTAAATCTCAGGCTTCTATAGTTTACAAGAGTAATACGATGTTAATTTTTTCAGTACAGTATGTTTTGCATTTAACCTTTATTTGACCTCAACCTTGATCAGTTGCGGTTGTTTGATAGATATAACGTCATCTTACATGTCCTGAGACACAAGCATGAACTGCTTGTGTGAGCAGATGTGTGTAATATATTGCTGGCCGTTACAGGTACGACCTATGACCTTGCCTGGACATATATGCACAATGCAGAAAACAGTTGCTAAAACATGCTAATAAACTGGTGTCTTTGTAGGCAAACGCAGCAGCTCAAAAGCATCTCTAAAGATTCTGACTATTACACATTAAAAGGGAAAATAATTATGCAAATATGCATGTGTACTCGCAAACAAACGCACAAGTAGCCAGTTATGCACATAACAGGTTCTGCCTGAAATGATCACTTAAACAACAATCTGTAATGTACTATAAAATATTTCAATTTTTTTTGTACGGTATAGTCAGAAAACTAAATGTCGCAGGGCTATTGAAGTGCGGTTACCATGGAAACCAAACTGAATCCGCGATGCCCCAGGTGTCAAAAATACTCATCGGATGGAGGACTACAACTGTGCAAAATGTCGAAAAGACAACTTTAAAATGCACAATTCACGTCTAAATCTTCTCTCAGAGATCGGACTTCACTACTTTAAATTTATTTCAACTGCACAAAGGACGCACTACTACTGTCAGTATTTGAACTGTCTCGGTCAATCTATCACCCGTTTCATGTAACGCTGTGTGTATGTACCTATTCAAAGTTCTTTCTGTTTTGGATATATCTTTTTGTATGAAATTAGTGCCTACTCTTTGCCAATGCTCCATGTTGGTGGTCTGTTGTTGTTGTTAATTGCGTTCCTGGGCTGAACAGTCAGAATGAGAGGATTGCGTCTGTGTCTGCTTTTAATTTACTCCCACCATGTAGGTGCATGGCCACTCTCCGACTTTAGCGAATTTTAGGCTACGGGTGTGGCTGCCTTTAATCCTTTGGGATCCACTTTTTGGCTGCCTGTAGCATGTTTTGTCGAGGGCATCACTTTAGTATTCAGTCTAAAGCGGCAGTGAGCGTGTACCGGGCGCGAGAGGCTACTCGAGATGATACAGTGGTATTGTATTGGCGGATGCATTTGCTGACTAGCTGTCAGTGTGAACCATTGTAGGGAGACTTAGAAGACAAACGAAGTGCGTTTCGTTAGCCCGTTTCGTTAGTGACGTCACTAGACTGTGTGTACTTACGAACTCGTACGACTTCGGTCGTAAATCTTCGTCAGATCGCCAGTTTTCACGAAACGGCTTTCGCAGGTCGATTATGAGTAAAAATCCTTGATGTGACACCATATCGTGTTAGATTTAAGCGGCACGGCCATTTTCGAAATGCGGCACTCTGTCAACAATTGTCGCTAAAGTACCACTAAGATATGCTTTTACATCAGTTTTCTGAATCCCAATTTCATCGGCTCTCGCTGTGAGGCCTACAAGATGGCGGTCTTCGCTTCGAGCCGGCTGCCTCGATTCACTTTGACGTTGTTTACTACGCACCCAGCACATTACAAATTTATTTGGAACTGCTGCTAATACACTTCTATTGTGTATGCGAAGGCACACACGACTTATTTATTTATGCTTTTTGCATCAGTTAACAGAGCTCGAGAGCGATACCCGATGTAGCGATACAAGTAGAACGCGTGCCTGAGAAGTTATTTACCTAGCACCAACGCAACGTCTTTATTATAAGCCGGCATCAGCGATTCACGCACCCAGTTTCGTATCGTATAGCCCCCACCCCGGTCTGCCCTGAGGGACTTGGGTGGGGTTAACTAATTTTTAGTTCCTAGGGTCACACTGGTCAGCCCCACAGGGTGGGTTTTCCCCTCTATTCTGGGGCATGTGTTTCTGTCTACCCTTGGTGCATTCACCTGTATTTTCCTTTTTTTAGACGCTCTCTATTGTCTGCGCTGCCTGTAGCTCTTGATATTGGATGTGTGTTGCTAAATGGTCTTAGGTTTATTTAACGTATTAGACTGGCTGGCGACATACAGTCAATATTCTGTTTAGTTTTTTTTTTCACAAGCAGTGCGGCAGGCACGTCCTGAGAAAGTCTTGTTGCTGTCGGGACGTTAAGCAATGTATAATCAACCATATCGTATACTTTAAGTGCCCTTCATAGACGATCAGCCGTTTACGAGATAGTGATTTTCTTCAGAGTAACAAAGGTTTGGGTATATCAAAATGAAGTCTAATATGAATAAAAGCAGTGCGCACATGATTTAAACCGTAGGAGGATGAAGACATTTTTCTGTAGCACATTTTGTTTCCAGTACAGCTGCAGACGAAACCAGAACTGTCGCAGGCATGTTGCCTGGTGATCATTAGTTTATACGGGTCTCATTGTTCCTGTATTTAGTGGTAGTATGCACTATATGTTACTTAAAAGGATTTCAATTTTATTTTTTAAAATATATTTCCACACTTAATTATATTAAGAGAAGAAACAATTACGAAAAAGCATGCCTTGAGCTCAAATATTGTTACGCAACAATAAGGTATCCCAAATCACGTGATCGTCACATGAACAAGATGCACGCGGACTCGTTGCCGTGAATTTTGGTGTGCCCACGAGTTCTTTCGATTTGTTCTACTTATGGTGGTATGACACACCTCTTTCGCACATCTTTTCTGAGCATTTAGATACCGCTATCTTGCGTCTAACAGTGAAACCTGAGATGGAGTTCACCGAATAAACAGTAACGCTTGATCGTCAGATTTTGTCTTCATACGTTATTGTTTTCTTTGATGTTTTGTTTTTCCTTTACATTGGCTTTCCATCTTTGATTGACATTTGCTCAACCACCGCTATTGTAGTTGCTGTTTCATTGTGAAACAAAACACAGCTGTTAGCGAAATACTCATGGCTAGAGGCAAACAAATAGAAGAAAAATTACGAGTGGGTCACCTCAACGTTTTTCATCTTTATAATAAGATATCTGACTTGTCAACGTTCCTTAACAGTCCCACACCGTTCGACATTTTCGGCCTTACCGAGTCACGCCTAAATTCAAACATCAGTGATGATGCCGTGAAAATTTCTAATTTTGGTATCATGAGAAGAGATTCCTCCGGTCATGGTCAAACAGGCATTGCTGTATACGTTCATCACTCTATTGAACAGTTAGTCCGTAGACACAGAAACGGCTGTAGTAGAGTGTGTGTGGATTGAGGTCAAGAGCCCGTACTGCTCACCCTCATTTGTCGGGTTTCTTTACCGCAATCCGGCGTCTACCTTCGAGTGGTATGACAATTTTACTACTAACCTAGACAAAGGTGACTTTAATATAGACATGATTAAACCCCATCCCGCATGGGAAACTACATCTTTTTTTGGGCCTAGTACAGCTAGTTAAATCCCCTACCAGAATTACCACCACGAGCTCTACGCTCATTGACCACATCTATACAAACAAACCGCAGGCAGTGACCGATGTTAGTGTTTCAGATCTTAGTGTTAGTGACCACTGCGCCGTGATTTGTTGCTGGTCTTTAAAACTCCCCAAACTAAAGAAACATAGTCATACTACAACACCCTAAGTTCGTTTACGCATTTCAATCGTAATTCGTTTCTATATGATCCCAGTAACACTCCTTTTGACGAGGTCCTTCTCACAGCGTGACATCCGTAAAACCGCTACTGATAAACGCTACATTGATTGATTATACATTGCTTAACGTCCCGACAGCAACAAGACTTTCTCAGGACGTGCCTGCACTGCTTGTGAAAAAAACCCAAAAAACCAGAATATTGAATGTATGTCGCTAGCCGGTCCAATACCCTAAATTAACCTACGACATATGGCCTAAATAAAGCTAAGACCATTTAGCAACACACATCCAATATCAAGAGCGACAGGCAGCGCAGACAGGGATAGTTTAAAAAAAGAATATACAGGTGAATGGACCAAGGGTAGACAGAAACACATGCCCCAGAGTAGAAGGGAAATCCACCCTGTGGGGCTGACCAGGGTGACCACGGGAACTAAAAAGTAGTTAAACCCACCCAAGTCGCACAGGGCAGGCCCGGGTGGGGTATAAACGGTACAGGTAATGACACGGACAGTCAACAAAATGCAAAGCCAGCCCGTGCACATGTAAATGTGGGTCAGCAGAACAGTAGGTAAGCACAGCTGATTGCTTCCTGGGTTCCTGCAGCCACGCGCATGACAACGCGACAGAGAAAACTGAATAGATAGGACACAGGCCACGGCCCATCTGTTTCCACTTTTGGTGAACTGAAGTTCGTAACGTGGAACATTGAAGGTCTGGCACCAAAACTATATGACAATGATTTCACCTCTTATGTGTCATCTTTTGTTTTTGTTTGTTTGGTCGAAACAATTTTGATCGATTTGACCACTACCATTTTGCCTCTCATATTAGCTTTGTTGCTCCGGCCAGGAAACTGAGCAGCCAGGGACGAGCATCTGGTGGTGTTGTGTTGCTTGTAAGAAAATGTCTAGCTTCTTTTGTAAAGCGTGTTGATGTTCCTTATGACAACATCGTCTGTGTTGAAATTTCACGCGAGCTTTTCAAAGTAGGGAAGGATATTGTGCTTATTTGTGCCTGTCTTCCCCATGCCACTCTCCTGCTTACCAGACCAGCGATTTTAATGATGGCATTTCTCTGCTAGAGTAGTGCATGCTGGATATTATACAGAAACAGCCGGAAGCTCAGTTTATAATTTGTGGTGATCTTAACGCTAGAACAGCTGCTGACAGTCCTGCCAGTGTCGACCTGGCATCGTTTGGTCGCCATGTAGGTACTGGTGTGAAAACTGATTACAGCTGTGATGCTTACCATAGTCTAAGGACAACATTGCAAATGCCTATGGTACTTCCTTGCTACAGTTGTGTGCAGGGTTCGATCTCCACATACTGAATGGAGCATGTGACGGGGATATACCTGGCCACTATACTTTCATTTCCAAGCAAGGTTGTAAGGACATCGATTATTTCATCATGTCCAGTCCAGCAGCGTCCTTGTGCAAAAAGTTAAAAGTAGAAGAAAAGATTGATTTTTGTCATATGCCTGTCATATGCTACATGCAGTGTGTTGTTGACACGTTCTTTGTCCTGCGACCTGACCCTCCTTTTGTGCACAAACGGAAATGGTCGGATGCCTTGCTCGGCAAATTTTGTGATGCACTGCAGTCTGCAGACATAGGTCAGCTCATGCAAGACGCAGAAGGCATGATCACAACAAACATTGATTCTTTTGTTGACATGTTATTTTCAGGTCTAACCGTGCTGCTGCCTGTATGCAGAAAAAAATCCGTGTTGACAAGACAGGGCATAGTCGTGACTGGTTTGATAAAGAATGTAAAAACAAGCGTGCAAAGGTCAGAAAGAGCTTGAGAGATATTAAGCATTTTGGCCTTTCTGCTGACCGAACGAGTTTTGCGCAAAAAAGAAGAGATTATAAGAAACTATTAAAAAGTAAACAGAAATGTCATAAAATACAGATGAGAAGGGAGATAGAGAATAACATACACGATTCACGTAGTTTGGGGGAATAATTAAGAAATTATCTTCAAACAGGGCTTTTGCGGAGCAATTTCTGAAGAACAATGGTTTGAACACTTCAAGAAAGTTTTTGGTGCAGATCTAATGGGCGATTCAAATGTGGATGAAAATTTATTCAGTAGTTCTGGCATTTCATTAGATGATAACTTAGACACAGATATTTCAGTAGAGGACGTGAATGAGGCCACCAAGCACCTAAAAATCAATAAAGCTGCTGGTCCTGATGATCTCATTCCTGAAGTCTTTAAGCATGCCTCTGATGTTATTGTCCCATTTCTTGTGAAGCTGTTTAATCACATTTTCTCCACAGGCCTGTACCCTGAGTCTTGGTCAGAAGCGATCATCCAGCCTATCCATAAAAAGGGCAATATGGATGTACCTGATAATTACCGTGGCATTTCACTACTCGCTGTCTGTCGTAAACGCTAGGGTTGGTGGGAGGTGAAGGTCATCCAGTGTCGGCTTCTGGGAAATTATGTCCAGGGCCGCGGGGTCGACAGTGGAAGGCAGGTTCAGCAGATTTGAGAAGTGTTCTCTCCAGCGCTCAGTGATGCTGCCTTTGTCCTTCAGCAAGGTGAAGCCGTCAGAAGAAAGGAGAGGGGTTGTGCTGGGTCTGGCAGGGCCGTAGACAGCTTTCATTGCGCTGAAAAACTCCTTGGAATTGTTGGATTCAGCAAAGTGTTCTTTTGCCTTGCTGTCCCACCAGGTGTCCTGCATGTTGCGAAGCTCTGTCTGGGCTTTTCTCTGGAGGTGTTTGAAGCGGTCTTTCTTGGACAAGGTCTTAAACGTATACGTGAAAAGGAACCATGGAGATATTGTCAACAAGCAAGTGTATCCTGATTCTATAAATTACTTAAGCCCCTGGGGTGTAGGTGGGGGTGGGGGATGTGGGGGCACCTAGGTTGGTGGGTGGGGGAAGAGAACATTGACCTGTGTAGCTTAACCCCACTAGATGCAGACTGTGTTTCCGAATCTTCATCCGTCCAGGGGACACGGAAACAAAGTACAGTTCAGCAAGAGGAATAGATCTGCATGAGCGCTGGGGCTGATGAAGATCTTTGCTTCTTGCTCTTGTGTAAAGCCCGTTGTATTCAAGCAGTCCAGAGGTATAAAAAAAATCTTTCACCACGAATGTCAGCGGTGGGAGATTAATGGATTTTAGCTTCTCCTGGATATATCGACCGTGCCCTCTGAAGGGTGGCGCCATATCAGCTTGCTGCCTATAGAGGCACAGAGCTAATTAGCCGCTATCCTTAAGCTATCATGGTCGAGCCACTTTCCAGCACGAAAAAGGCTATCGGGTCGAAGTTGGCCAAAGTGGGCGCGCGAACAACTGTGCAAGGGCCCACTGCGGCCGAATTCGGCCCGATGGTCTTTGCGTTCTAGGTTGCGTCCAGCTATATTCAGGCAGTAATCAGTCGTCTGGCGTGTCAGATACAATAACGTGCGACTCTCCTGGTGGAGTTTACTTGAGACGTGTCGCATACGGATACGCGTTTAAATTGCCACGTATTCGTGAGCGACACTTTTCGAATGATAAATGACGCCCCGGACAATAACGTTAATTTTTTTTATGCGGCAGCTCAAAATTACAGAAGCACAATTAAGTAAACAAACAGGTCATAAGTATATGTTACACCATGAGTGATGATGAATGACGAGTCAAGACTTGCTTTTGACACACAAGTTCTGGCTCCGAGGTTCTGCCAGAACTGTGTGTCAAAGCAAGTCGATGGTATGGTATGGGATGGTGTTTCCGAGGCGCACATATCCACCTATTTAAAGATGCCCTAGGAGCCGTAGGGATGGAGCTGGAGCTTTGAAAGCCTGCTGCTACTAAGCGCTACTTGCGTGCAAACCTCCACCCTGCTATTAACTTTCGGAGCATGTGATATATTTCTGTTTCCATTTCACCGGCCCTACCGTGCCTTATCTTTTCGAATAGTGGTAATGGGATTTTTAACGTGCGCACTTGATGATTATGCGAGACAGGCACCGTAAGCCGAGTCTGCTCGTAAATTTGACTTAAGTCCACATCCCATTCCTGCCCACCAGGGGATTCGAACCCGGGATTTTACGACTGCCAGCGCAGTGTCTTATCCACTAAGCTACGTCTCCATGTCAGGCTAGTAAATCATCACAACCATGGTTTAACGTATTTATCCCACTGTCGAATGATTCCCGTTGATGTAATGCCGGTTTGACGGTTAGATTGACTCACAAGTGTTAGCCAAAGGGCAAAATTCACTTTTTTTTAGAACGGGCTTCAACGGTTGCACAATATGCATACTAATCAGACTTCCGTTCAGACATATTTTCTAAAAAAACCAAACCTTAATTGTTTTCCAATATCCACTCTATTACTTTTTCATTTAGACCTCTTTTTCGCGAAACAGACATACATTTTTTTGATATTTTTAAAAATGCGGCAGCTCAAAATTGCAGAAGCACAATTACGTAAACAAACTGAAGGACATACGTATATGTTAAACCCATGCGAGGTGATGAATTACGAGTCGAGACTTGCTTTTGACACACAAGTTCTGGCTACGAGGCTCTGCCGAGTATCCATAACTGTGTGTCAAAAGCAAGTTGAGGTTAGTAAATCATCAGCAACCACGGTTTAACGTATTTATTCCACTGTCGAATGATCCCCGTTGATGTAATACCGAAGTGACGGTTGGACTGACTCACAAGCGTCAGCGAAAGGGTTAAAAGTCATTTTGTTCAGAACAGACTTCAACTGTTGCACAAATTTGCATACTAATCAGATTACCGTTTAGACCTATTTCTAAAAGAAAAGCCGAAAACACCTCAACTGTTTCCCAATATCAACACTGGTCACTTTTTTAGACCTCTTTTTAGCAAGACAGACGGTTACCCAAAATACATTAAAATCACAGTTTCATTCAGACCTCTTTTGTGAAAACAGACAGTAGCTGTGGACCAATATCCATTCTAGTCACGTCTCCAGTTAGATCTCTCTCCGCAAAACAACTCCTGTGATCACCAAACAAAATGTGTCTCGTCACTTGCCCCAGAGAACTGTTTTGGTTTTCAAAATAACCGCCGACAAACAGTCTATTAGACCGCTGGTATAAATGGATACCTTGCATTACCCGCCAATTAAAAAAGTTCCTGTAAAACAAATTTTTGATAGTCAAGAACCACGGTCCGATGAAAGTCTTCACTTCGTGGAAAGGAACTTTGGGGTTCATCTTGTGAAGTATGAACGCAAGCTTCGTGGAGTGATATGCCCATTGTCTGCCGTTGAATGTTCGGTAGTTTCCGTACCACAGCTGCAAGAAAGGGGCGCCTTTCTCCGCCAGAAAAAACGCCATTGGCGTAGTTGAATCCCGGCTTTTCCACGCCCATGACGGTGGAGAAATTCCGCAAATCGTCCAGGCTTCTCAGGATGAAGTAGTCCGTGTCTATGTGCATGCCGCCCCACTCTGAACAGAATCAGTCAATGTATATGTATGTATGTATGTATGTATCCAAACAAAAAAACCCTATCGGCATAAAACAATGGCCAAAGTTGCATTTCCTGTTACACACGATGAAATCCCACTGAGGAATCCAAAACGAACATGAACGTAACAAGATTTACTCATTCCGAAAAATATCCGTCACTCGTTGAACTGTTCACTTTCTTAATGTGTTTGGCGATTGTTTCAGAACGTATGAAACAATCGCCAAACACATAACGAAATTAACTGTCACATTTCACTGTCACATTTATGTACCCGGTCCAAAACAAAACGGAGCCTCGCATCATTCATTTTGCGGCTGATTGCGATGTTCAGACAAGACATATGAATGGCAGACGACTGTATATCGCTGTCGACTGAGCGCGTAGACATCGTCTGACTATGAAAGCATCAGTACATTGTATAACCGTGCGCGATACTGATTAAGCTCTACTTGTAACTAGATCAGGCATAATTGCTGAAAATGCCAGCAGGTTTGTTTATTTAGTTTTTTTCTCAGGTTGTCGATATCGCCAGCTGACATCTCGTTAATTTCACTTGTTAGTCCAGCGACTCGCACGTTTCCTGGCGTCTTTTCTCCGCTCGTATGTGTGTTTCGGATATAATTTTCGAGCGTTCATACACACTAAGAAGTATTTCATTACTGCTACACATAAGGAGTTTGTTAATGTTGCAGTATGAGCATATTTCGCGTTTCCGTTTTGAAAATGCAAGTATCATCAAGATCGAGTAATCTTGGCGCGCAAGGGATTTTGAGAAGGAAAGTATATCAAGCAAATTTATGAATATTAATTTGCTTGTTATACAATGTATCACATCATGTGTCAAAGAAGGGAAAACTTTATGGAGTGGGTACATATATACAACTGACATTTGAAAACTGTCTTCAGAATTATATTTTTTCTCCCTCTGAAACGGTTACCTTTTCAATTTCACTGTCAGTGTCACAGTTAATTACCCCGTCCCTGCAAGTCGCCAGAAATGAAGCAGCGCAGACTCACTGCTGATACTGGGTTTATATCTAAATGCTTTAAATAGACTCTTTGTGCATGCAGCCACCTGTATTGTTCATAATACCGGTGGCTACATGCAGAAAGGGTCTGCAGTCTGATAACGGAACCGGTAGTCTACTTCGAAATAACCGCGCCATTTCTTCGCTTACTAAACGACAAATAACGTCGGTGAAAATTAGCCTTTCATATAACGCCGTAAGTCAATACACAGCAGTTAAAAGAAAGAAAGAAAGAAAGAAAAAAAAGAACCCAAAGACTGGTTCACATGTTATTTATAGTGAACGTTTGAAATATGCTTACAATAACTATGAACCTTATCATACGAACAAATAAATAGTTTAAAATGACGTAAACATTGTCCTGATGGAATTCCCGCCACGTCCGCTGAAGCCTTAAGCGGAGAAATGACACGGTTATTTCGAAGCGAACCAAACAGGCTAAAAAACCCTCCAACATTCGGGGCAGCCTTTGAAGTCACGTGTTTCGAAGTTTTACGTACCTAGTCATTACACACGCCTGCATGGGGACTGCAGAACTGGCGGCCGTAAGAACAAGACAGTTAACAAAAGACTCCACGAATCCTTACTTTTCACGGCCTCCAGGCGCACGATGTCTGATTGGTGCTCCACGACCTTGACCGTCCAGTTTAAAATAGACTTGGGTGGGTCGCGCTTCACGTGCAGAATATGGGGCAGGAGGCGGACCAGAGTTTTCCAGTAGTCACCTTCGGGCAGACGGTCCGCATGGTACAACAGCAGACAGGGCTGTGTGGAACAGATACATAGGATTTTATTATCAATTCCAATGCAAGTTTAATAATTGACACTATTATGACAAAAAAACATTGGTGATGGATGATTAGGATCACAATAACTTCTTCAATGCCGACAAAACACAAAACCACACACACACACAAACGCAACCCGGCTGCAAGAAGTATAAATCTTCACGAGCCACCGCAAGTGCTGGGGCTCATGAAGATCTATACCTCTTGCTGAAACCATGATGTGTTCATGTTCCTTTGACGGCTGGGGATAGCTGACGTTAAATTTACAATGATCTCAAAGACACAGTCTGCGTCCACTGGCAGTGAAAGGGTTAACAATAGAAGTCAACACCTTGTCCTTGTCCTAATATTATTATTGTCTGGTCTTGTCTTAATAATAATTGTCTTGCCTTGTCTGGAGATTCTGAACACGACATCTATTTAAACCTGATAAAATACACTCTGATCGAACCCCACTCAGAAACACTATCCTCTCTTGCCTTGTAGTTTAGTGAAGTGTAGTATAGTGCAGCCAGTGCGGTTTCAGTGTAGTGTGGTCTACGTAGTAGTTAGTTAATTATGTACCCCTTCGCTGCCAGTGACCCCCGATAATTTCGCGTCTGACACAGTGACCGACAGTCGCGTGAAGAACAAAATTAATGAAATGGGATTACAAAAAATGGGCACAAAGAACATAGGACTAACAAGAGACATAAACCCTCATGAGCCCCCTCGACTGCTGGGGCTCATGAGGATTTATGTCTCTTGCAGATGGGTCGCGTTCTTCATCCCCCGGGTTAAGGGGGTTAAGGTTTAACGCGAAGCATGAGACTCTTGCAGTTTAGCATATTGTAGACCTACATGCAGTGCAGGGTAGTGCGGTGCAGTGTAGTACAGGGACTAGTTATGCTTGCCTAACGAATACCGAGGGCAGTACAAACCTGCATAAAGCGAAGCGCGCTCAAAAAGCCGACGAACGTGTAAAAGGGCATTGGGCGCCCTCCGAAGTTGACGAAATGCATCAGCCTTGGGACCTTGTAGTTGTCGTCATAGCAAAGGTCACGTATCACTTGATCCAGACATTCGTCTGTAAACCTGCGCATTTGCAGAACATGATGCAATTACATATGAACTAATAATAATAATAATAATAATAATAATAATAATAATAATAATAATAATAATAATAAGTTATTGGTAGCATGGGTTTGCTACAAGGACCCTTGTACGCATGAGGGAGGTCAAAGTAACCATCGTGCCCCAAAGGACGAAGGAATGGTACAATGGTTCCTTTGACCTCCCGAAGGCTTACAACGGTCTGTGCAGCAAGCCCCTACTACCAATAACGTATTTGGTTTCATTCCTCCGGCATTTTCGTGAAATAAATCAAGCTGAAATCTTCCGACCTGGATCAAGCCTGACATGACTGACGTCAAAAGAATATACAAGTATACATAATAGACGTATGACGTAATTTAAGATATTTCATGACGTTGCCGTCTGCATGACCGGCAGTATTGTCTGCAAATTGTCAGAGTAATGCAACGAAAGAGGTGAGTGACCGTTTACCTAAAACTCTTTAAAATTCTTCAAAACAAAAAGTCGCATATAATGCACGTGTGCTTTCAATTCCGCACTATTCTCTCCTTTAGTGGTCTGTTACACACTATTGCTGTAAATGTACGCTACAAATAAGTCCAATAGTGTGCCTGTTGTTTCGAACAACACTAAGTAACTTTGTACTTTAGAACGTTTAGGTGTTCTTTTCTAGAACAAACCTGACATCCAAGACGTGTCAGAAAGAGGGTTACAAAAAGTCTGCCCTAAGTCGCTACACGGGGTTTCGTTGCGAGGTCATAAGGTACGGTTTGCGTTAAAGTAATGGTCGTGTGACGTAGGAATGAAAACAATATAAGTTATTGCTAGCAAGGGTTTGCTACACGGACCCTTATAGGCCTGAGGGAGGCCAAAGGAACCATTGTGTCCCGAAGGCCGAAGGTCTGAGGGCAACAATGGTTCCTTTGACCTCCCAAAGACCGACACGGTCCGTGCAGCAAAATCCCTGCTACCAACAAACGTATTTGTTTTTGATTCCTGCACTATTTAAAAAAAAATCAAAAAGAAATCTTCTGACCTGGATCACGCCAGCCATGACTGACGTCAAAAGAATATACATGTATACATAGTAGACTTAGCGAAAGCGATTAGGCTAAGGTTTTAAGACCAAGAGAGTAAGATTCTCCTCTCTCTCTCTCTCTTGGCTTGACTTCGCGAACGAAGATTTTATAGGAGTTGCCCACGACGTCTGCAGGCTTGTTCGTGGCTGCGGAGGCCAATCCGAGACAGGCAGGTTCGACCGCAGTGGCTGCAGGGGAAGGTATGGCCAGGGTTCTGAGCTGCGGCATCTCTGTTTTTTCTCCTGAGCCGCTTGTCCTTAAGGCTAGCTCTGTGAGAGTCCTCAAAGGAGACAGCTGCCTTGTAAATGGTGGAGCGCCAGGTGTCACGGTCCGCAGCAAGCGAAGACCACTGGTGGTGGTCGATTTGGCAGGCACTAAGTGACTTCTTGAGACAGTCTTTGTATCTCTTCTTTGGTGCCCCTCTGTCACGGTGTCCAGTAGCAAGCTCGCCGAACAGGGTGATCTTTGGTAGGCGATGATCCTCCATCCTGGAGACATGCCCCGCCCAGCGGAGCTGTGTCCGCAGCAGCAAAGCCTCGATGCTCACAGTTTCAGCCCGTTCAAGGACCTCGACGTTGGTGACATAGTCACTCCAGTGAATGCCCAGGATGGTACGCAGGCAGCGCTGGTGGAAGCGTTCGAGGAGTCGTAGTTGGCTGCGGTAGAGGGCCCAGGACTCGGAACCATACAGCAGGGTGGTGAGGACCACAGCTCTGTACACGCTGATCTTGGTGCCTGTTTTCAGCTGCTGATTGTGCCACACCCGCTTGAAAAGTCGCCCGAAAGCGCTGTTCGCTTTTGCCAGCCTGCTGTCAAGCTCCTTGTCCAGCTTGGCGTCCGACGTGATAATGCAGCCAAGGTAAGTAAACTGGTGCACTGACTTTAGTTCAGACTCGCCGATGGTGATGTGAGGAGGGCGGTACACTGTCTTGGGTGCCGGCTGATGGAGGACCTCTGTCTTTTTCAGACTGACCTCGAGTCCAAAGAGCTGGGCAGCATCTGCGAAGCAAGACGTGATGCGCTGCAGGGCTCTCTCTGTGTGTGCAACGAGGGCAGCATCATCAGCAAAAAGCAGCTCGCGAATCAGTTGGTCTAGGGTTTTCGTGTGGGCCTGCAGTCGTCTGAGGTTAAACAGGCTGCCATCGAGACGATACCTGATGTACACTGCATCGTCATCATCGAGGTCCACTGTGGCCTGCTTCAACATCATGCTAAAAAAGATGGTGAAGAGGGTCGGTGCCAGCACGCAGCCCTGCTTTACACCGTTGAGAATAGGGAATGGTTCTGAGAGGTCATTGTTGAGTCTGACCTGGCCTTGCTGGTCCTCGTGTAGCTGGACAATCATGTTGAGGAACTTTGGGGGACAGCCAAGTCGCTCCAGGATCTGCCACATGCCTTGCCTGCTCACAGTGTCGAACGCTTTTGTTAGGTAGACAAACGTTACGTACAGCCCTTTGTTCTGCTCGCGGCACTTCTCCTGTAGCTGTCTCAGCACGAAGACCATATCGGTGGTGCTCCTGTTTGCTCTGAAGCCACACTGGCCCTCTGGGAGTTGGTCTTCAGCGATGGCAGGTACCAGCCGATTCAGGAGCAGCCTTGCAAGGATTTTCCCAGCAATGGACAGCAGGGTAATTCCCCGGTAGTTGGAACAGTCAGACTTCTCGCCTTTGTTCTTGTACAGGGTGATAACGACTGCATCACGGAGATCTTTTGGTAGTGTTCCTTCCTCCCAGCAGCAGAGAAAGAGGTCATGGAGCTTGTTGTGCAGTGCTGTGCCTCCATGTTTCCAGATCTCTGGCGGTATTCCATCAATGCCTGCTGCTTTGCCACTCTTGAGCTGATGGATGGCTTTGAGGGTCTCTTCAGCTGTGGGCGGTTCGTCCAATTCAACCTTTACTGGGAGGTGTGGGATTTGTAGGACGACTGCTTCTTGAACAGTAAGATTCTAATTATCACATAAACACCGATGTATACATCTATTTCTTACACACCTTTTTCTTGACATAAATCAGATGTGAGTGGGTTTATGGCACACGCCTAATCACAACACTGCCGCCATTGTCTATTTGACGTCCTTTACTTTGTAATGTGACGTGGATATTTTGGATGTTAGACAAATGTTCCTTACGTGGTGACGTAATAGCGCAATACATGACGCCAGAGTGCCAGTCGTCACTATGAAATGGCGTCATTGCATGTGAGCTGAAAGTAGGTCAAGTTTCAATATCGTGTGTGCTCATACCTTTTTGTTGACCAGATCTTCTACAAGACAATATTGCGCAGGTGTCCGTTCACACACCTGGGCTGTATCACTCACGTGTGATACAGCCAAGATGTATCACACGTGTGTGATACAGCTTTTCCGCTCAAAGGCAGCAAAGAAGGAGATATTTAAGAAAAGACCTTTCATGACTTTCTCACAAACCAGATAGGAAAGGCTAGCGCTGGCAGAATTGTACACATACCAAGGGGAATTTCTCAGCGCTGGACAGACAAACAGTTCGATCCCCTGCCCCCGCCTATCAGGCACCCAATCGCCAGCCCACAGAGAAATACGCAGGTATAGAACAAGACGATCATCTACATCCTCAAAAAAGGATTCATCAGGTCTCGTAGATAACCCATGTCTTTCTCCGGAACTTAGGAAGTAGGCAGGAGAAACATACATAAACAAACATGTACTACGAAATGTGGTCGGGTAAATACCCTGAATTCCCACAGTAGATGCACACGACTATACACAACAATGAAACGATACAAGTTTGCCTCGAGTTACAGAATACTCACAAACCAGATAGGTAAGGCTAGCGCTGGCAGAATTGTACACATACCAAGGGGAATTACTCAGCGCTGGACAGACAAACAGTTCGATCCCCTGCCTCAGCCTATCAGGCACCCAATCGCCAGCCCACAGAGAAATACGCAGGTATAGAACAAGACGATCATCTACATCCTCCAAAAGGATGCATCAGGTCTCGTATATAACCCATGTGTTTCTCCGGAACTTAGGAAGTAGGCAGCAAACAGAGAAATATCTGGTTTGTGAGTATTCTATAACTCGAGGCAAACTTGTATCGTTACATTGTTGTGTATAGTCTTGTGCATCTACTGTGGGAATTCAGGGTATTTACCCGACCACATTTCGTAGTGCAACTTCATGTTTGTGTATGTATGTTTCTCCTGCCTACAATTCTGCCAGCGCTAGCCTCACCTATCTGGTTTGTGATATGAGTATTCTATAACTCGAGGCAAACTTGTATCGTTACATTGTTGTGTATAGTCTTGTGCATCTACTGTGGGAATTCAGGGAATTTTCCCGACCACATTTCGTAGCGCACCTTCATGTTTGTGTATGTATGTTTCTCCTGCCTACTTCCTAAGTTCCGGAGAAAGACATGGGTTATTTACGAGACCTGATGCATCTTTTTTGAGGATGTAGATGATCGTCTTGTTCTATACCTGCGTATTTGTCTGTGGGCTGGCGATTGGGTGCCTGATAGGCGGGGCAGGGGATCTAACTGTTTGTCTGTCCAGCTTTGAGTAATTCCCCTTGGTATGTGTACAATTCTGCCAGCGCTAGCCTCACCTATCTGGTTTGTGAGTATTCTATAACACGAGGCAAACTTGTATCGTTACATTGTTGTGTATAGTCTTGTGCATCTACTGTGGTAATTCAGGGTATTTATCCGACCACATTTCGTAGTGCACCTTCATGTTTGTGTATGTATGTTTCTTATGCCTAATTCCTAAGTTCCGGAGAAACACATGGGTTATATACGAGACGTGATGCATCCTTTTTGAGGATGTAGATGATCGTCTTGTTCTATACCTGCGTATTTCTCTGTGGGCTGGCGATTGGGTGCCTGATAGGCGGGGGCAGGGGATCTAACTGTTTGTCTGTCCAGCGCTGAGTAATTCCCCTTGGTATGTGTAATTTCATGACTTTGCCCTCTGCATGACCAGCAAAATTGTCAGAGTAATGCAATGGAAAAGATGTTAAAAGTTTCCAATAAAATAGTCACATAAGCTGCTCATATGCTTCGATTCCGCCAATTTCTTTCCTTGGACGTCTGTTACACATTATTGTTGAAAATGTAATAATAATAATAATAATGAGTATTTATATAGCGCTTAATCTTACTCAAAAGCTCTAAGCGCTTTACAATCTGTACACAAAAATAAAAAATACAATGACATATGCACATAACAAACAAAGCACAATGCCCGAACACACCACTTTTACAATAAACTAAACAACAATACATACATAATAATTTATATTCTAATTAACATTCAGTATAAACAAGGAGGATTGCAGAACTACAACTAAGGCATCAAACACTGGCAGTTATTCAAAGTAAAGCTTGAAGAGGTGAGTTTTCAACGACCTCTTGAAGTCAGAGACAGACTCACTGTTTCTGACCTCAAGAGGAAGTGTATTCCATAACACTGGGGCTTGATAAACAAAAGTGCGCTGACCAAATGTTTTAGTTTGGACAGAAGGTACACACAACTTCCGTTTATCAGAAGAGGAGCGGAGCTCACGAGAGGGTGTATACACATGCAGCAAAGAGGACAAGTATTCTGGGCTGGTGCCTGAAAGGCAGTTAAAACAGATTGACATAACTTTATATTGAATACGTGAGGACACAGGTAGCCAGTGAAGGGACTTCAAGATGGGTGTGACATGCTCAGTCTTACGGACTCTCACAACAAGCCGGGCTGCATTGTTCTGAATTTTTTGGAGGCGATCAATGAGATACTGAGGGCAGCCACAAAGCAAAGAGTTACAATAATCTAGCTTGGACAGCACAAATGCACAAACTAGTGTTTTAGTGGCTTCCACGGTCAGCAGGTGACGAACTGAACTAATACGACGAAGTTCCAGATAAGCGGATCTACACACTGCACTGACATGCTGTGACATAGATAACTCGCTGTCAAGTGTAACACCCAGGTTTCTCACACTCGCAGAGAAGCCAATGAGTGTTCCATCCACAGACAATGATGACGGTAAAGGCAGGGACGAAGATAATCTTGGATTAGCTACCAACATTGCTTCAGTTTTGCCATCATTTAACATCAGTTTGTTGGTGGTCATCCATGATTTGACATGGTCAATGCACTGGCTTATACTTTGGACGGCATTCACAGCTCGCTCGACAGTATCACTTTTGTACATCTGCGTATCATCTGCAAATGCATGATGGGAAATGGAGCGACTACAGATCAGGTCGGACAGGGGCTGAACATACAGTAAGAACAATACAGGTCCTAGGACCGAGCCCTGGGGTACACCAAACCGAAGAGGTGATGGCTCAGAACGACAGCCGTCGACAGAAACAATCTGGGATCGTTCAGTCAGGTATGAACTAAACCATGCCAAGACTGTGCCTTCAATGCCAAATACAGATTGAAGACGGCACAGCAAAATTTCATGGTCAATAGTGTCGAACGCACTGGACAGGTCCAGCAAAGCAAGGACTGTGATCTTACGCTCGTCCAAAGCACAAAGCAGGTCATTGAATATCTTCAGCAAAGCTGTTTCAGTGCTACGATGGGGACGATATGCAGACTGGAATACACTGAACAGACTATTAGAGTTGACATGCTTTAAAGTTTGAACAAGGACAATTTTCTCAAGAATCTTTGATAGAAATGTAAGATTGGAAACTGGGCGATAGTTTTTCAGTACATTTGGGTCTAAAGATGGTTTCTTCAATAGGGGTTTCACAAGTGCAGTCTTGAAGCTTTTAGGAAAAATACCAGTGGAGAGAGAGTTGTTGATAATGTGTGCTGTAAACAACTCCATTGGTGTGCCTATTATTTCGAACAACACTAATTAACTTTGTACTTTAGGAGGTTTTGGTGATCTTTTATCTAACAAAAACTGTCACCCATGACGCGTCACAAAAAGAGCTACAAGACGTCCGTCATTAGTCGCTAAAATAGTTTTTGTAGCGAGGTCACATGTTACCGTTTGCGTTAAAAAGATTGTTCGTGTGACGTAGGAATGAAAACAAGAGCATTTATATCGCGCTAAGTCCCCACATAGGTGGGCTCTAAGCTACAGTATACACTTGTACATAGAACTACACACATTTGCACGAATTTAGCTACACTTACTCTGTAAACAGTAGCAGTAACTGAATGCACTAGAGTGCACATGCGCATGACTGCTACTAACGATACCGTTCTGCTGAAGAGAGAACACATCCCAACGAAGAAAGAAACACGCGTAAAAAGGACAGTTACATCACAATTTATTCGTATTTCAAAATAGACATACAACCAAGTCCACAATATGCAACTTATCTTTTCGTGATGAGAAGATGCAGGAGTTAAAACCCGAAATATTAACAGTGTTGTAGCACCTTTCTAAGCGTGTTTCTTTCTTCCTTGCGATGTTCTCTGCATTTTAAACGCTTGGCAGTACATTTTGTGGTCTGGTTTGCGGGAAAGACATATACCCACGTGTTTTCCACCGGGGCATATCATGAGCTGTATTTTTAAATGTCATTCCAAAATTTCCCGACGACAGTGGCTATTAAAATAGTGTTGTCACGTTATGAAAACCCCCTAAGTGGTTTTGCAACTCCCTTGCAATATTTTGCACGCTACAAAATCAAATCTCGACCCAAGGCTGAAATGGCCATTGGGCAGACGTAGTCCGACTTTGGCCCGCGCACGGCTGTGCTCAGGCTAACGGCGGTTGACGTTGGCCAGATGGCCTTTTGTGGATGGGCCGTGCGCTGGCCAACGGCGGCCGACGTCGGCCCGATGGCCTTTTGCGCATTTGGTACGTCTGTCAGGGACTCTTACCCGTACGTGGCCGGTGGCGTGTCAGCTGTGACCCACTCATACTGAATGTCCCCGGACGAGTTGGTACAGGAGAGACGGGCGCGAAGTCTGTGTGTGCAGACGGGAGGGATGGTGGGGCGAAAATCGCATGGAAAGAAACTGGCATTGGCGGGAAACTTGACCGGAAACGGGACACAAGGTATCCATGGCTGAGGATTTAAGATGGTAGGTGATGTAGAATTGTCAGATGGGTGTGGTAGATAAAGCTATAGCTTCGTCATTGGATACTTCTGCAATGATATTCAGAAAACGTTTTGTCTTCGTGAATACATATGTAATGATATTCAGGGAAAAAAGCTTTAGTTTTGAGGATACATCTGCAACGATATTCAGAAAAAGCTGTAGCTTCGTCGTTACTTCTGCAATAAAATTCAGAAAAAGCTTAGCTTCGTGGTTACTTCTTCAATGATATTCAAACCTTGTTAACATGTCGGTACGACTGCATGACAGGCATTGATAGCAAACATATTGATGAGCCCCACCTGCCGCCCCCCCCCCCCCCCCCCGCAAAAAAAAAAGAAAAAAAAAAGCGCGACTTATATGGTCGTAGCGATTGTGTGCTGGTGTTGGAGTTGATGGTGTGGTTCTGCTGGAGTGTTTGATTGTTGAAAACGCACGCAGAAAAATAGTTATTGAAATACAAAATATTGCGATAAACAATCCTAAACTTAGTGCAGCACAATCCAAGTCTAGAAACTAAAGAGAAAATGTCCAATTTAAGAAATGCTTTGCCTGGAAACGGCATAACGCCTTCTCTGCCGTTGATCATGAAGTGCGCGTATAAAACCACTGCACCCCCAACGAAGTTTGTGCGAAAACACAGATATAAATGGGACAAAAATAGGTATTAAAAAAGAACTAAAAAGAAGTACCCAACGGAGAAAGAAAGAAAGAAAGGCGAGACTAAAAAGAGACATAAATCTTCATAAGGACACCGCGACTGCGGGAGATTATGAGGGTATGTGATTTTTTAAACGGTTAATTACATCGTCGTAAAAAAAAATCACACAAACATTAAGAAGAATCTGCACTGTGAAAGCGAAAGGCAGTAAGTATATTTTGCGATGGCGAGATTTTCATTCTAATACAATGAACATGTTGCTTTTCACAAAAATGGACTGTCATTTCCCTTCACAAAAGAAGTAGGACCAAAACGTATAATGTCCCTTCACAAATGGAGTAAGACCAAAACATATAATGTCCCTTCACAAATGGAGTAAGACCAAAACATATAATGTCCCTTCACAAATGGAGTAAGACCAAAACATATAATGTCCCTTCACAAATGGAGTCTCTTGGCTTGACTTCGCGAATCAATGCCTGCTGCTTTGCCACTCTTGAGCTGGTGGATGGCTGTGAGGGTCTCTTCAGCGGTGGGCGGTTCGTCCAATTCAACCTTTACTGGGAGGTGTGGGATTTGTAGGACGACTGCTTCTTGAACAGTGCGCTCAGCGCTGAAGAGGTTCTGAAAGTATTCCGACCAGCGGTTCAAGATGGAGGTATTATCTGTGAGGAGTGCCTGGCCATTCGCGCTTCGCAGAGGACTTTGTACCAGGTGCCTGGGGCCATACACTGCTTTCAGTGCTTCGTAGAAGCCCCTGTAGTCACCATTGTCAGCGCAAAGCTGGGTCCTCTGTGCAAGTCTGGTCCACCACTCATTCTGGAGATCTCTGAGCTTGCGCTGGAGACTGCTGCAGACGAGGCGGAAGGCAGACTTCTTCACAGGGCAGGAAGGCTGGGCTAGGTGGGCCTGATGGGCGGCTCTTTTTTTTTTTGCTAGGTGTTTCTGGATCTCTACATCGTTTTCGTCAAACCAGTCTTTGTTCTTCTTTCTGGCGAAACCCAAGACTTCTGCAGAGGATTTTGCAATAGCAGTTTTCAGTTGTTCCCAAAGTGTTTCAGGGGAGGAGTCTACTGGGTCCGCTGTGTCTTTGAGCCTGCGCTGTAAATCTGTCTGAAAGGCAGCTTTCACATCGTCACGCTGAAGGCTGGCAACATCAAGCTTTTTCTTGGGGGGCCCCCATTTCTTGGGTTTTGGCTTGAAGTGGAGCCTGAGTTTGCAGCGGACAAGGCGGTGGTCAGTGTGGCACTCTGCGCTGGGCATCACTCTGGTGAGGAGGACGTCACTGCGGTCCCTCTGACGCACTAGGACATAGTCGATAAGGTGCCAGTGTTTGGAGCGAGGATGCATCCAGGTGGTCTTTCGACTGTCCTTTTGCTGAAAAGTAGTGTTGGTGATGACCAGTTGGTGCTCCGCACAGAACTCCAACAGTAGGCGGCCATTGTCATTGCAGTTCCCCACGCCATGCTTGCCGAGGACTCCTTTCCAGGCTTCAGAGTCCTGGCCCACTCTGGCGTTGAAGTCGCCAAGGATGATGACTTTGTCGTCTGCAGGGGTACTCTGTAGGAGGCTGCGCAGGTCAGTGTAAAACTTGTCCTTTTCAGCAGGCTCTGCCAGGAGGGTTGGGGAGTACACACTGAGAAGGGTGACGTGTTGCTGGTGTCTCAGTGGGAGGCGCATGGACATGATGCGGTCTGAGTGGCCCGTTGGTAGGTTTTCCAGCTTAGTCGCAGTGGATATCTTGACCATGAAACCCACGCCGGAGAGCCGTCTTTCTGATGCAGGCCTGCCTGACCAGTAGAGGGTGTACCCAGCACCAAGTTCTTGGAGGCTGCCTTCGTCCGGAAGGCGTACTTCGCTGAGCGCGGCGATGTCGATGTTTAACCTCCGCAATTCATGGGCAATGAGGTGGGAGCGACGTTCAGGGCGTCCGCTGTCTGCTTTGTCGAGCATGGTTCGGACGTTCCAGCATGCTACGTTGAGTCCGGTCGTGGTCGTCATGAGAGTGGATCCGTTATTCTTTCTTGTTTTTTGGCCGCAGGAGAAGATGCCCGTTGACCGCGGCTAGCCACCTGGGGTTGCGAGGGGACGAGCTTTGGTTAGGCCACCTTTTCTAGGCCCCTCTCCGTGTGGAGCAAGCAGTGCTGTCCCTAGAGAAGGCTGCTTGGTCGTTCAGGGTGTGCCGAGTGATGTTGTCATCCCCAGGTCAACATCAGGCGACCAATATCCTGAACCGCCTGTATGCAGGTTTGAGACTGCGGCTTCCAGTGACATCTTTCACCTGCCGTTTCGCCCCTCGCCCGTCGCTACAGGACTTGGAATGGTCAGTGTCATGGTCCGTGGACGTTTCCTAAAGCCTGCGCGGTGGAGCTTTTTGGTGGAGTGCAGTGTGCGCAGTACTGGCCCCACCCTTTAAACCCTTGGTTCATCTGCCATGGCCTAGCAAGCTGGGACGATGGCATCGAGGTCCTCGGGTCGTAGGTTTTATATCAGACTGTCCTTGTCCTAGTCTTTGGCTCAAAAGCCTTCCCAGGAGACACGGGGGCTTTGATGTCAGTGGGCAGATGTTCACATCTGCACGGGACATAGACGACCCCGCCCTCCACGAGTCGCCTGCTGCCTTGCAGGCCTGGCCGCTTGGCTGCGGAAAGGCTAAGGGAGGAAACCCCTGACAAATGGAGTAAGACCAAAACATATAATGTCCCTTCACAAATGGAGTAAGACCAAAACATATAATGTCCCTTCACAAATGGAGTAAGACCAAAACATATAATGTCCCTTCACAAATGGAGTAAGACCAAAACATATAATGTCCCTTCACAAATGGAGTAAGACCAAAACATATAATGTCCCTTCACAAATGGAGTAAGACCAAAACATATAATGTCCCTTCACAAATGGAGTAAGACCAAAACATATAATGTCCCTTCACAAATGGAGTAAGACCAAAACATATAATGTCCCTTCACAAATGAAGTAGGACCAAAACATAATGTACCTTCACAAATGAAATGGGACCAAAACGTCATTTCCATTTAGAAATGAAACGGCACAAAATATGCCATTTTGCTTCACAAATAAAATGAGACCAAAAATGTTCATTTCCCTTCACAAATGAAATGGGATTAAAAAAATATCATGTCCCTTAACAAATGAAATGGAACTAAAAATGTGTTTCCCCCTGACAAATGAAATTTGAACAAAAGTCATTTTCCTTCGCAATGAAATAGGACCAAAAATGTCATTTCTCTTCACAAATGACATGGGACCAAAATGTTCTCTTCACAAATGAAATATGACGAAAATGTCATTTCTTTCACAAATGACATGGGTAAAAATATGAGATTTCTTTCACAATAGTCATGGGACCAAAAATGTAATTTCCCTTCAAAAATGAAAATAGGACCCAAAAATATAATTTCCATTTATGAACGAAATGGGATTAAAAATGTCATTTCCTTTCACATAATATATCAAACAGGACCCAAAATGTGCGTAACGAACATAGGAGTTACAAGAGGCAAAAACACTCATGAGCGGGGGCTCATGAGGGTTTATGTTTCTTGCAGCTGTGCAGCATTCGCCTTGCCCCGGGGGTTAAGGGGTTAAGGTTTAAAGCGAAGCAGGTAAAAAATAAAACACTTCATACCTATTCTTCGGAAGAGAAAAACGATCCACACACCTCCTCCCAGCGTTAGCATCGTCATGAAGTGCCTTTGATATTTTATCATTTCCGTGTGTTATCGTTGTTTTTTGACGCCTGTGTTTTCAATGTTTAACCCCTCCAGCCCTGGCACACTAAATAGTACAGGAGACTAGGCGACCATGAAATTTCTAGGACAGTGCTTAATAAACTTTCACACTTATGTTTTTTTTTGTTTATTTTTTTCTGCCGGAAATATCAAGTGTTCTTTATCATTTAAGCTCCTCACAATGTCTGCGCTCCTCTGGACACGAACTTCAAAAGTGAACACGGGTCTTACATTTTTTTGAAACCAAATCATGCAGATATGCTTTCTGTGTCGTTGGTTTTCACACTGTAAAAATCTACCGGTATTTTCAACGTGTTTTCAGTTAGTACCAGGCAGGACACAGGTACAGGCAGGCGCCCAGGAAGCAACGTTCACCGGCCGACGACACAGAGGGCTCGCGCACGGATATGCGCGTGCCCACTGCGGCCGACGTCGGCCCGATATTCTTTTGCTTCATAGGCGTCAAACCTATTTATGTTCTCTGTTGCGTGGTATGATCAAAAAGTAATGATAGTTGATTTACTTGATATTTTCTCATTTTGTAATAGGACCATCCTCTGCTGTTTATGCAAATTCACAGCTACTTCAGGCAAAATTCACAAGAGATGTGGTATTCTGATGAAGGTCTTGTGAAGGCTGAAATTTGTTTTGATACTAATTTTATTTATGTGACTTAACTCATTCTACCCCAGACACACCACAGCAAGATAAGGATCGACCATGATAGTTCAAGGGTGATGCCAGAATAGCTTGGCGCCTATGGGCGCCAAGCTACTCTGGCATCACCTTTGAACTATCATGATCGATCTGTGTCCTGCACTAGAGAGCAGTCTTCAGAGGACAACGGCAAAATTTGGGGATTTCGGTGTTGGGGTAGAATGAGTTAAGTAGTTTACAAATGGTGGCCCAGCTATCAATACTTTCTGAACATACCTCGTACGATGTCGTCAATGAATTTTCAAAGTTATTAACTGGGCGAGGCATCGGCGGCGATTGTGTTGGAGCGCTTACCGAAACCTATGGTAGCTTCGGGCCTGGTCGATCGATTAATAATAGAGCCGATCGTTTTTGGCTCACGTGCGAAGCAAAAGGGAGTCTATGTTTTTTTTGCCAGTGGTCGTCCGTCCGCCGTCATCCGTCGTCCGTCGTCCGTCCGCCGTCGTCCGTCGTCCGTGGTAAACGTTAACGTTGGCATTTTCTCGGAGACTATTCAAGCCACATGTTTTCAAGCTTGGCCCAAGGATACTTTGTGGCAAGATCATTCTAAACATACCAATTTGAGTGACCTCTCACAAAGGTCAAGGTCACAGGGGATCAAGAAATAGTTCCCAAATAGCTATATTTTGACATAATTTATTTTTTCTCAAATACTATTCACAACTTCAAACCCAAACTTGGTACAAAGATACCTGATGGTAAGACCTTTCTATGCATACTAATTTGGTTGATCCCTCGGAAAGGTCAAAGGTCACAAGAGTTCAGGAAATAGGTTAAAAATAGCCATATATTGACAAAAGATGTTTTTTTTCTCAAATACTATTAACAACTTCAAACCCAAACTTGGTACAGAGATACCTGATGGTAAGACCTATCTATGCATACTAATTCGAATGAGCCCTCGGAAGGTCAAGGGTCACAAGAGCTAAGAAAATAGGTCGAAAATAGACATATTTTGACAAAAGATGTTTTTTTCCCCAAATACTATTTACAACTTCAAACCCAAACACGCTACAGAGATACCTAACGGGAAGACCTTCCTATGCATACTAATTTGGTTGATCCCTCAGAAGGGTCAAGGGTCACAAGAGCTCAGGAAATAGGTCCAAAATAGCCATATTGTGACCCAAAAAAAAAGTTTTTTTCTCAAATACTATTCACAACTTCAAACCCAAATTTGGTACAGAGATACCTGATAGTAAGAGATATCTATGCATACTAATTTGGATGACACTCAAAAAGGTCAAGGGTCACAAGAGAGGCACAAATGTGTAAAATGCCAATTTTGATAAAATGATAGGTAGTATCAACGTTTTTGCAAAATTTTCAATAAAATTTGACACAAAGGTTGCTGATGATAAGACCTTCCTGCGCATACTAATTTAGTCGACTCATCGCAAAGGTCAATCGTCACAGGGGCAAGGGGGGAGGGGAGGGGGTTGACAGATGTGTGAAAAATGCTTACATTTTGAGAAAACGTGGATTTTGCTGGTGCAAAAGTCAGCCCTTATTGTCACAAAGGTCACACATATGTAAATAGGTCATACGCGTGAACCATAATGGCTTTGACTTTCTTGTTGCTAATAAGGCACTACCCTTCTGCACTCATGATCAATCCATCTGAACGCTGTTGAAAGTCGATTCATTTCGTGCCTGGAAGTGAAAAGAGCTTAAGACTGTACACAACATTGTCCCCATCGGTTCAACAATCCATGGCATGTTCAGCGAGTCTCCTTGGTAGCTTTTCAGACACGCATTACGCCCGAAACACATTTTTTTGCTTTCACCTCTACGATCACTGCTGGAGAGAAAAGACCTGTCTGTAAGAGACATAATTTTTATGACCTCTTTCCGTGATTTTTGGCCTGTTGCCTGTTTTTCTCGAGTGAAAGAGTTTATCGTAGGGGAGATCCACCATGGTTTTAGCAACATCTAAACCCACGGCCGCATGTCCCAAAGGCTTTTTATGTGATGTGCATCAATGCACATTTGTTGTCTTTCTTCTAATCATCTAATTAACCACTCTACCGACCATCTCGCCACCCAACCAGCAACCAACCAACCCCACGAAACAAAACAAAAAAAATAAAATAAAAAAAAATTTAAAAAATAAAAATAAAGTAATATATAAATAAAATAAATAAATCAAAAAATAAAAACAAGAAAAAGAAAGAAAGAAAAACCTAACAAACAAACAAACAAACAAACCCGCAAACAAACAAACAAAACCAACAAACGCGAACAAACGAACTAAAAGAAAACTAAACAAATAAGCTTAAATTTGTTACTTTTCCTTTTATTTCACGTCTTTTGAGATCTTTTTCCTTTTATTTCTAAAGCTTTTTCAGTAAACTTAATAAAAACTGTTCAGGGTCTGAGAAAGCTCAGTTGCTTTTGCACACGATACCGGTTTCTTTTCAACCAGGGACAAGCTGAACACAACCTACCTGCAAGAGCCATAGTTCCACAAGCTAAACATCAACCAAATGCGGGGGCTCGTGCGGATTTATGCCTCTTGGTGACAGCACTGTGTATCCATATTACTTGGGCGGCTCAGGCTATCAAGCGTTGAACTAAGCACGATTTCACAAACACACCTTGCGAGCACTGGCAGTTGAAGAAGATCAAACGTGTTCAGGTTTTCATGTTCATGTTTAATGAAGTCGAATGGAGAAAATGTTCCTGTTCGCTTACAAAAGGGCATGAGGCAAAACGTAGTGTGCCGCTTTTCAAGCAAACAGATATTTTAGTACAGTGTTAGTCCATTTAATTTTTATCAAGAGCTAGGTTGCCATAAAGAACTGTTCAGACCTGCAAAGAATTTACACGTAAAAACTGGAATAAGCATTCACATAAAGTCAAAGTCAAAAGATTTTATTCTCCTTGGCCCTTGTCGGAGAATATCGACTGCAGCTGTCATGCACAATCGCCGATAAACAAAACACCCTCTCTTCATGATGATAAAAACCCACACAACACCATTCTGACTACGTAGTATTTATTAGCCCGTTTGAACAAAGCTTGCCTCGTGATTTTTATTTTTTATTTTTATTTTTTCAATAGATGATTTCAAGACAACTCTAAGAAGAAAAGATGTTCAGCAACTTTGGACCTCATTTATTTTAATTTTCTTTATACCTGGTAACATTGGCTTAGCCGTTGCACTCAGTTTTTAACGTAACCTATTTAAACCTAATAAAATATACCATTATGAAGCCCCACTCGGCAACACTGACACTATTGTAATCCCGCAATCTTCACGGTCTTGCAAGGTGTCTGATTGGAGCACAGCGTGTCATAGTTTCAGCGTCAGTGATGCAGGTTAGTGGTCACCGAGGTAGTGGCAAAAACCGTTGGGTTCAATGCAAACTTAATTTTAAAATAAATAATACCAAGTTTGGTGATCATTTTTTGTTCTTAAGGGTGTCCTGTCTCATTAACTCATTAAGGTTCAAAGCCCTGCAGCAGGTGATGGATCGACCATGATAATTCAAGGGTAGTGCCAGATTAGCTTGGCCCCATCTGGCATTACCCTTGAATTATCATGGTCGATTCATCTCCTGCAACTGGCACATAAGCGATGGGTGACATCTCCAAAATCTGGAAAATGTGCAGTGGGGCTTAAACTGTTTTTTAAAAAGTTAATTGAAAAAAACAACAACATGAGGCAAACGTTGCTCTAACGGACTATACTAGTCTTCTTTAGCCTACGTTGCCTTGTGAAGGTGTCACGTGATCGTAACTAATCAGTAAAATCTGTTTATTAAAATCAGTTTATATATTAAAAAAAAAACACAAAAACTCGAGGCAAGCGTTGCTCTAATGGACTATACTAGCCTGCTTTAGCCTACGTTGCTTTATGACGGCGTTAGGTGATCGTTACTAATCAGTAAAATCAGTTTATAAAACAAAACAACAAAAAAACAAACAAAAAAAAAACCGAACAAAAAAAAAAAAAAAAAAAAACACAAACAAAAACCAAACAAACAGGAGGCAAGCGTTGCTATAACGGACTATACTAGCCTTCTTTAGCCTACGTTGCCCTGTGAAGGCGTCACGTAATCGTTACTAATCAGTAAAATCAGTTTATACAACTCGCTCGCTTTTTCAGACTGCGTGTTGCAAGACCATTTCAGTTCACGTGCGGTGATCGAGGCTGCGCCATTTAAGTCGAACAGTTGGCCGTTCCGTTGCAACACCATACAAAGATCAGTACTGTGACAGAGCATAAGTTGGCTGCGACTCATTCACGCGCACAGCATGTGCCACCGCGCCGTTTTGAATGTCTCTGAAGTTAAAGATATGTTGATTTAAGGTCACAGTAAAATCACTTTCAAAAGTGTAAATATAAATTAAATTATGCCTGATCTCACGAGAAGCAAAATGGTGCCTGGTACACCAAGCTGCAGCTCGCATTTTTATCGGTCGAACTGAGCACGAATGATGTATTTTGCATAACGGGAGGTCAGGGATAATCCAATTTCTATTAAATCTCTATTAACTCATTCAGCCCGGCGCACAAATTTCCCAAATTTTGGAGGCGTCATCTAACGACTATGCACCTGTTGCAGGAGATGGGTCGACCATGATAATTCAAGGGTAGTGCCAGATTAGCATGGCGCCGACAGTGCTGTAGTGCGTCAGGGCTGTATAGGTTAAATACATACATTCTGTCAGATGATCGTCACGACTCAACACAAGATAACTGACACAAGAAAGCAGGTCTCGGCGGATCAAGTGTGCATACCACATACATTTTCAATTTCATGCGCCATATTAGTGGACCACGAGAGCTGAAGAGTGGTGCCGAATTAAACACTAAATCAGAAGTGACAGTTCAAGGGTAGTGACTGATTGGCTTGACGGCGGAGGCGCCAAGCCAATCAGGCACTACCCTATAACTTGCCGTCTTCTCGAGCACCCATATAGCAACGAGTTCCAGTTCTCTGCATCAACAGAAAAAAAACCGCACTCATGCACATACATGTTAATTAACCCTCCACCCTGAGTGCATGTAGCCTTTGTAAACACTACCGATGGTTGCATGGACAATGGGGATAACGCGTAATGCGGGCTATTTTAGACTACAGAATTAAAAGTTTAATTTTGCTTTCAGGGATATTCAATACAGTGAATCAGCATAATTGTACGGCACCCAGACATACAATTATTATATTGAACAAGTATGCATCACGTCGGCCGCACATGTAGCAACATGTTGTAACTTTAGTCGATGCGTAATGTTCGATCGCTCTAGCTTGAAGATTCTGTTGTGACGTAAAAAACAAGTACGCAGACTTTAAAGAACAAAAATCACGCCAGCATCATGGGAAGGTTTCGTAGAAATTCCCGACACATGACTACGTCATTGTTTCAGGCAAGGTAATGAAACGACCTGTAAAATGTGCCTGGACGGTATCGATTCTTCTGCCTGATAATTATGAGACCGGCCTTGAGCAGGATATTTGTTTCCTTTGTTAGATTTGTGCAGGTGCAGTAAAAAAGAGAAAATCGTACCTTTCCCTTTTGTCATCTCATCCAGCCATTTGCACGAGATGATAAAAGGAACAGTCCCCCTCCCCCCTCCCCTCTCCCACTACCCCACACACATATACAAACATCACGCAAAATTCTGCACGGTACAACAAAAGTATTCTTTCAACATTGCATGCTTAGAACAATACACGACGTTTACATGCCAATACTTCATAAGAAGAACATCTTATTACGTAAAAGATTTAAGTGTATCTTGTTCGTGAGTTTCTATTTAACAGTATGCCCTCGACACCCTGTCCTAAAATAGACACTTGGAAAATACCTGTTCAAACGCGCGTCGCCCGTCGACTTTTTTGATAAGCGTTGAATATACTTATTGTAAGATATTTATGCTCTCACAGATTAAAAAGTACTTTTGGCACGTCTCTGCTGGTGTGAATGTGTGTGTGTGTGTGTGTGTGTGTGTGTGTGTGTGTGTGTGTGCGTTTGCGAGCGTGCGCGCGCGCGTATTTGCGTGCGCACATGTGTTTGTGTGTGTTGCTGTGTATCTGTGTCTGTGTTTGTATGTGTGTGTTTATGTACGTTCGTGCGTGCGTTTGTGTGTGTATGTGTGTGTGTGTGTGCGTGTTTGTGTGTTTGAGCGTGCGTGCGTGTGTGTAACCCATCCTTATAACCCATATCATATTCAGGTGCTTAAGTACTACAAAAAGCTTGAGACTGTAAAATATAATTAACTCATTCAGCCCGACGGCCGTATTTAACAACGTTTGGAGGCGTCATCTAATGAATATGCACCAATTGCAGGAGATGGATCGAACATGATAATTCAAGGGTAGTGCCAGATTAGCTTGTCGACGACAGGCGCCAAGCTAATCTGGCACTACCCCTGAATTATCATGGTCGACCCATCTCCTGCTGTAGTGCGTCAGGGCTGAATGGGTTAAAAAGGGAGTTACTGTCTTTTGCCTTCACGTGGTAGAACAGGAGTCAGTGAACGCCAGGAAAACAAACACTTCTAAGATCCCTAGACCCATATTCTTTCTACACGTAGAAAGGCCATACAAAATCCGAAAAATATACTCATTTTTCCCATTATTTAATTCGAAATAAGAAGTTTTGATCGCGCAGAATACTAAGAGATCCACATACCAAAATACCATAAGAATTCGAGCAGTTAGTAACGCCGAGTTGGTGCTCCTCACCCGGTACCTAGGCGAAATTCATTATCGCCGCCATTGCTGTGATTTTTGCTCTTGTCCGGTTTCAACGTCGGGTCAACTGCACTTCAACTGCTTGGAGTGGTATAGCCAATATGTCAGTATCTGCACTAAAGTATGAAGGAGCGGTCTCAGAGAAAAGAGAATCACGGCAGTGACATGGATTGTTGCAAGATTTCCAACCCCCTACCTTATCCTTATTTACTTTCTTCAGCACTGAGGGTTCAGTAGAACTTCTATGGCTACTAAACCTCATGAGGGTCTGTGCCATGTACAGTTCGTGCGGGCTCATTAAAATATGTGCCACTGTAAACACTACCGCGTTCGTTGACTATGGATCAAACAGTTGCAGAAGTGTCAGCCGAGAGGTCTGTCTAGAAATGACAGTATACCCCACTTCTATGCTAGAATGTTCGCAAGAAATGAAAGTTTATGAAAGCACACTAAAGCAAAAACTTGTATTGATACATACACTTACGCACGAATTTAAAACAATGCAGTTCAGTTCAGTTTAGTTCAGTTCGGTCTAGATGGGATCTCTGAGTTAGGCAAGGACCACGCGCGCTCCACCCCAGACATCGGAAGTCCACGACTGGCATGTAAAATGCGTCGCAACTGCAATTTCTGCGGCTCAGGAAGGTCGAAGGCCTTAAACTAATCTGGTTAAAAAAAATTAACTCATTGTGCCCGAGGTACTAAATACCCACATTTTTGAGTTATCTTCTGAGGACTGCATTACAATTCAGGAGACAGATCGACCATGACAGTTCAAGGGTGGAGGCAGAATAGCTTGGCGCCATGATCGAGCCATATCTTTTTAAGGTGTGTCGCGGGCAGAATGAGTTAAGGTAACATGTATAGACATAATACTGACGAGCCAAAAACATGCGACTTCATTTAAATCATCGGAAATACGTAAGCGTTTCCAAAGCACTTTCTTCTCCCTATTTACACATCTGGAGAATGTGGTAACGAGACTGATTTTCTACGCCACATTCACATAAGGCTGTTTCCGCATGACCCAGTCTCACGAGGTGAGTCCAGAGTGATCAGTGCGTAGATGAAAGATGGTGGCCTGGCTCTCCCTGTTCAGCTTGTTGATGTCGTCTGCCCACAGGCTGCAGCCGCCATTTTGCTGTTGCCAATCACTTTGTTGCTGTAGTGTCTTGGTTTCTTTACAGAAGGTTGTTTTTTTTAAGGTAGTCTGGCACTTGCTTTGGCCAGGCTGTCAGCCTCTCCATTCCCAGCTACTCCAGAATGCACTGGAATCGACTGCAGCACTATTTTGTGGTAATGGTATCCAGTCTATCTTAAAGCTTCCTGGTGGATCAAGTTGTCGCCTTAACCTAGCTAGTGCTCTGCTGCTGTGTTGAGCACCTACAGATCTGTACGATAGTTGGAGCTGCTGCCGCCAGCTGGTAAGAAGAGGGAGGTAGTAGTGCGGTCTGCACAACATATGCACACACCACTTCCTTCATTCCGCATGGCGTCTTGTGCGGACCCGCCTGTGCTGATGTGAGCACAGCTGCTGTAAGGGTAGCGCTTGTGCATAATCTCCAGCGAGATGGCTTTGTGCAGTGTCGCGACCTTTGGCAAAAAGTCCTGGAACATCGTTTGTGTTGTCTAGAAGACTCTTTCGAGATGTCCAGGTATCTGAAGGAGCTCTTCACACATCTTTGGGCTTGGTCCCAGGACGTCAGTTTTAGCCCTTTGCAGGACCTTCAGTTGGCGGTTCAGACTTGGGCGTTTTTGACGGTTCTTGATCTGCTCCTGTAGTCTCCCATGCTGTCGGTGTTTAGTAAGTCTTTTCATCGTGTGTGCTTTTCTGCATTCCAGTGGCTCCAATGTCCTCCATTTCCTAAATTGGTGTGCTCCAGATGGCTCTAAGAATGTCACTGCATCATGAGATTGAGCCATGTTCTGCATCTTGTCAAGCCTGGCTTTGTTGGTTTTGCAGGCAGTGTTTCATGTTGTCAATGTATCTTGGTACCGCACTACTGGTCTGACCGAGCTGGTGTTTGTAATTTGCGCCAATGTGGTCCCCACCAGTTTCTTCGTCAGAGCCTTTTTTTCGCAGCTTTAGCTTTCATGGCTTCGATGTGAGGCCTCCACGTGAATCCAGTAATTTATTTGTTGCCAGTAAAGTTGGCCTGTCTGTCTTTGGTACTGAAAGGTCTCCAATTTCAAGGTGACCTCTTCCATCTGATTGAAAGAGGTGGTCTAACTCAGTTTGAGTGGCTATCTTTCTGTCCAGCTCCTGACTTTTGGCAGCATCCTGGATTCTTCAGGACGACATTTCTTTATGTTCTGCTGCACTCCACACTGCAAAGTCATCCGCATGGAGGATGTTCAAGATGAAACTTGGTACTGCTGTACTGATGTCATTAATGTAGACCAAGAACAGCATCAGACACAACATCTCCCTGAGATACACCTTTCCCGAGTTTGACAAGACTGCTGAATGTGCCGGTGGAAGCTTTAGCGGGAGCCCCTGTTAAACATGACTTAACTAAAAAGAAATACAATTAAATTGATGAGTCACATTGAAATTAATGAAATGATCACAAATTTGTATGCTCAATATGCATACATTTTAAGAAAACTGGCAACAACAATATTTAAACAGAGAAGCATGACATAAGCAATTGTTATGATCATTTCGCGTTCCTTTGCGTTCTGGTAAAATGGGGGTCTTGGCATCCTGTCTCGGAAGACAATGGAGTATATGCGCTTGCTGGGTCAGTCACTGGAGTGACCTCTCCAGGGCGCAAGCCTGGGCGAAGTGTATGGAGATCCTGGGGTGCCCAGTCGTCAAGATCCCCCTCTCGGCCTCGCTGATGTATCCAAAGGAATGCAAAGCAGTACGTTTGGCACCAGTTTGGCTGCAGGAGCTGCCAGAACAGTGCGTGAATACAGGCAGCTGTCTGCCTTCGGGGCTCCACTCCTGATTTGAAGGGTTTACTCCCCCACATTTGGCCGTTGGATCCAACCTGATCTCCTCCGTCCTCTAGCCGTTGGCTGTCAGAAACAGCTCATCCGCCTAGTGGTGCAATGTGAACACCACCCCCTCACGTGGTTTAGCCCACCAGCTGAGGTGGTTTGCCAGGGTGTGGCGCTTGGAGCCAGCACGTGAGAGATTAAGGAGATGGATGAGGACCAGTGATGCCCGTCCGTCCTATGTAGGACGCAGCTGCCGAACAGCAAAGGTGCTACCTCTATCCAGAGCCCCCTACACCCCAAAATGGGGGTAGGGCAGCAGATTTAGCCACGGTGGCCCCTAAATGCATCACAACATCATAAAATCAGGTTGGGAGTAACTGTGGTACTCTATCCTAACCAATACAACATACAAAAGACCTATCAGTTGTATACAAAATTTCTGAGGGCATCAGAAACAACGTACGTTTTCCAATTCGGCAATTTTAAATGGGAAAAAGCTATCATTCACCACGAACGTACCGTAAAGGATGCCGACTTTCCTTATTTTCTTGCACTTTATGCTCACATTATTGAAACGTAATAGGTAAAGAGAGATCAAAATGAAATGAAATAACTTTAGTAATTTCTTTCTAATTAATTTTGTTTATTTTTACAACTTGGGGGTAAGAATACAAAATCAACCACTGTGACACTCACAGTGATCACAGCATCATCCAGTCAGGTTTGTAATAATTGTAACATCCTGTTTTAACGACGTAAGCCTGAAAATGGACTGCCAGTGCTATAGAAAATGTCTGAAGGCATCTGACACATTATTTTTGTCATTTTTGCGATTTCTGGGAACGGACCGTTTACTGGGTGCACAAATACCTTCACTGTGGGCCAGAGATTGAATATTTTTTCATTCTGTTTCTTTGCAGAGGACGCAGAAGGTGTGCCTTAACATAATATTGTGATTTGGGCTCTGGAATGAATTCTGATTTATTTAGAGGAAAATGTTTCTCAACATCATTTTAGCATCCGCAGAAGAGCGTGAATGGGGGTACCCTTGCGCCATCGGCTATATCTCTGGTGTGTTCCTAATGATTTTCGGGGAACATGGCGTAAACATCTCAGGACATACTAAGGTACACTTGGAACCCATCGTATTGAGTACTGGAGGGGGGGGGGGGGGGAAGGGGGTTGCACCGTAGACCGGGCTAGCTTATGGACTAATATGGGTCAGAAGATTCTATGAAGCTGCCGTGCAAATACACCTCTTTTGACGGGGCTTGCCGGTCTCACGGTGATTACATTAACTTCATACAAAGACACACACTCTGGAAGGCTTGAGGAGTGCACACCAAGATCACGACCGGGAGACAGGGGCAGGCAGAGGCCAGGCGCATGACAAATCTGGCGTTTGAGGGTGAAACAGGTTAACCCGTTGGGTGTCGGTATCGGTTTTAGTCGCGTTAATTCCTGCAGGCATCATCGCGACTAAAACCGCTACCGACACCCAAAGGGTTAATAGCAATAACAGTTGGTGTTTTGAAACCCCTTCCCTGCCGAGAAAATGTGAACCTCACCCAGCTGCAAGAGGCATAGGTCCTCATGAGCCGCCGCGTTAGTTGGGGGGTTCATGACGATCTATGCCTCTTGCTGAAAATACGTTGTATCCATGTTACTTTGACGGCCGGGGATCTTCGACGTTGAATTTACAATGATTTCAAAAACACACTCTGTGTCCACTAGCAATGAAGAGGTTGACTTTTTGGCTGTCAGTCGCGCTTTTTGTCGAGATGATTCCAATAGGAATCACCTCGAGAAAACGCACGACTGACAACCAGAAAGTTAAGGAAAAAAAAAAAAAAAAAAAAAAAAAAAAAGGGGGGGGGGGGGGGGGAAGGGGAATGGGGGATGGGGTGGGTGTGTTAGCAGATGTGACTTGGTATATGGTAGACATGGACAAAGCAGCCTTTGGTCGTATCTCCTTTGTACTAAACTGTAGGCTTGGGCCTTACCACCATTTTGCCTACATGATAGTGTACTTAGTCCCTGCACCTCCGAGCCGTACCTACAATAATCGGGTGAAGTGGGGCGAACAAGATAATAATAATAATAATAATAATAACAATATAATAATAATAATAATAATAATAATAATAATAATAATAATAATAATAATAATAATAATAATAATAATAATAATAATAATAAAAGTTATTGTTTTAAGGCGCCTATACTTTCGATAAAAGAGCTCTAGGCCCCGTACAAATGACATACTAACATGCATACACCTTCCATCCTACCACACATATATATTCCCTAACACACACACACTCACGCAGCAAGATATACAGGAAAAATAATAAAAAAAATAACAAAATGGACACACCAACAGAAAATCTCTCTTGGCTTGACTTCGCGAACGAAGATTTTATAGGAGTTGCCCACGACGTCTGCAGGCTTGTTCGTGGCTGCGGAGGCCAATCCGAGACAGGCAGGTTCGACCGCAGTGGCTGCAGGGTAAGGTCTGGCCAGGGTTCTGAGCTGCGGCATCTCTGTTTTTTTCTCCTGAGCCGCTTGTCCTTAAGGCTAGCTCTGCGAGAGTCCTCAAAGGAGACAGCTGCCTTGTAAATGGTGGAGCGCCAGGTGTCACGGTCCGCAGCAAGCGAAGACCACTGGTGGTGGTCGATTTGGCAGGCACTAAGTGACTTCTTGAGACAGTCTTTGTATCTCTTCTTTGGTGCCCCTCTGTCACGGTGTCCAGTAGCAAGCTCGCCGAACAGGGTGATCTTTGGTAGGCGATGATCCTCCATCCTGGAGACATGCCCCGCCCAGCGGAGCTGTGTCCGCAGCAGTAAAGCCTCGATGCTCACAGTTTCAGCCTGTTCAAGGACCTCGACGTTGGTGACATAGTCACTCCAGTGAATGCCCAGGATGGTACGCAGGCAGCGCTGGTGGAAGCGTTCGAGGAGTCGTAGTTGGCTGCGGTAGAGGGCCCAGGACTCGGAACCATACAGCAGGGTGGTGAGGACCACAGCTCTGTACACGCTGATCTTGGTGCCTGTTTTCAGCTGTTGATTGTGCCACACCCGCTTGAAAAGTCGCCCGAAAGCACTGTTCGCTTTTGCCAGCCTGCTGTCAAGCTCCTTGTCCAGCTTGGCGTCCGACGTGATAATGCAGCCAAGGTAAGTAAACTGGTGCACTGACTTTAGTTCAGACTCGCCAATGGTGATGTGAGGAGGGCGATACACTGTCTTGGGTGGAGGACCTCTGTCTTTTTCAGACTGACCTCGAGTCCAAAGAGCTGGGCAGCATCTGCGAAGCAAGACGTGATGCGCTGCAGGGCTCTCTCTGTGTGTGCAACGAGGGCAGCATCATCAGCAAAAAGCAGCTCACGAATCAGTTGGTCTAGGGTTTTCGTGTGGGCCTGCAGTCGTCTGAGGTTGAACAGGCTGCCATCGAGACAATACCTGATGTACACTGCATCGTCATCATCGAGGTCCACTGTGGCCTGCTTCAACATCATGCTAAAAAAAGATGGTGAAGAGGGTCGGTGCCAGCACGCAGCCCTGCTTTACGCCGTTGAGAATAGGGAATGGTTCTGAGAGGTCATTGTTGAGTCTGACCTGGCCTTGCTGGTCCTCGTGTAGCTGGACAATCATGTTGAGGAACTTTGGGGGACAGCCAAGTCGCTCCAGGATCTGCCACATGCCTTGCCTGCTCACAGTGTCGAACGCTTTTGTTAGGTCGACAAATGTTACGTACAGCCCTTTGTTCTGCTCGCGGCACTTCTCCTGTAGCTGTCTCAGCACAAAGACCATATCGGTGGTGCTCCTGTTTGCTCTGAAGCCACACTGGCCCTCTGGGAGTTGGTCTTCAGCGATGGCAGGTACCAGCCGATTCAGGAGCAGCCTTGCAAGGATTTTCCCAGCAATGGACAGCAGGGTAATTCCCCGATAGTTGGAACAGTCAGACTTCTCGCCTTTGTTCTTGTACAGGGTGATAACGACTGCGTCACGGAGATCTTTTGGTAGTGTTCCTTCCTCCCAGCAGCAGAGAAAGAGGTCATGGAGCTTGTTGTGCAGTGCTGTGCCTCCATGTTTCCAGATCTCTGGCGGTATTCCATCAATGCCTGCTGCTTTTCCACTCTTGAGCTGGTGGATGGCTGTGAGGGTCTCTTCAGCGGTGGGCGATTCGTCCAATTCAACCTTTACTGGGAGGTGTGGGATTTGTAGGATGACTGCTTCTTGAACAGTGCGCTCAGCGCTGAAGAGGCTCTGAAAGTATTCCGACCAGCGGTTCAAGATGGAGGTATTATCTGTGAGGAGTGCCTGGCCATTCGCGCTTCGCAGGGGACTTTGTACCAGGTGCCTGGGGCCATACACTGCTTTCAGTGCTTCGTAGAAGCCCCTGTAGTCACCATTGTCAGCACAAAGCTGGGTCCTCTGTGCAAGTCTGGTCCACCACTCATTCTGGAGATCTCTGAGCTTGCGCTGGAGACTGCTGCAGACGAGGCGGAAGGCAGACTTCTTCACAGGGCAGGAAGGCTGGGCTAGGTGGGCCTGATGGGCGGCTCTTTTTTTTGCTAGGTGTTCCTGGATCTCTACATCGTTTTCGTCAAACCAGTCTTTGTTCTTCTTTCTGGCGAAACCCAAGACTTCTGCAGAGGATTTTGCAATAGCAGTTTTCAGTTGTTCCCAAAGTGTTTCAGGGGAGGAGTCTACTGGGTCCGCTGTGTCTTTGAGCCTGCGCTGTAAATCTGTCTGCAGTGAAAGGCAGCTTTCACATCGTCACGCTGAAGGCTGGCAACATCAAGCTTTTTCTTGGGGGGCCCCCATTTCTTGGGTTTTGGCTTGAAGTGGAGCCTGAGTTTGCAGCGGACAAGGCGGTGGTCATAATAATAATAATAATAATAATAATAATAATAATAATAATAATAATAATAATAATAATAATAATAATAATAAAAGTTATTGTTTTAAGGCGCCTATACTTTCGATAAAAGAGCTCTAGGCCCCGTACAAATGACATACTAACATGCATACACCTTCCATCCTACCACACATATATATTCCCTAACACACACACACTCACGCAGCAAGATATACAGGAAAAATAATAAAAAAAAAAATAACAAAATGGACACACCAACAGAAAATGCTCACACGCAAAAAGACATATGTGTACCATCAAACTAATAAAGAATACACTAGACAACTTTCACTGACAACGAAATGTTGATAAAAAGAAGAATTCAAACAGTTAATGCATATTTACAGGAATACATGCATCTTTAAAGACTGCCGGAAACTATTGATGAGCGATACGTCCTCCTCAGCATCCTGACACACTTCCCCAGTATATTAGCAAAACGTCTTCGGGCTCAGGAGGGCCGGAGTGGGCCCTTAGACATTTGCTTACTGGGTTGCCCAAAACAAACATAACCTGTAGATCCTTCACCACCAGTGAAAAACTCAACATGAACCTGCTTCAGATGCGGGGGCTCATGAAGATCTATGCCTCTTGCTGCAAATACTTTGTATCCATATTAATTTGACGGTTATGGGTCACTGACGTTGAAGATTCAAGATTCAAGATATTTAATGTCCCAAAAGGGATTTTCTTGTCACAGCTCATAAAGGTAAAAGGGTTAGTAAGAGACGTAATCATAAAAGAGTAGAACACAACTAAGACGGATACACACTAACCATAGGGGTCCGTGGATAGTAGCTTTGACAAATGCAAATCCACTGCGCCACCGTGTGCGCGCAAGCGCCTATACTAAGCTCAAGACAATATACAAGGGTGGAAACGAACGGCACACGCGAAAGACGATGCACTGTGATTCCAGAGCAGTTTCAACCCTCAAAGCAACCATTCTCCTAAAACCCAGAACTGAACAAACTCAGTAGATATTTTGCCACAAATCTACACCAACCTTACCCGCCGATCATAACCGATAGTTTAGTATCGATGCTTTTTGCAAAGTGAAGCATCATTTTTGCAGACGCCCATCGTAAGGTTGAAGCTGCGCCCGGAAGTACGCAACTTGCTCATTTTTCATTGGTTTAAGTAAATTAGCATATCCAATGAAATTAAAACAAGAGTGCGTCTTACTGTCGACATGAACTTGTGACACGTGCTGCACGCAGCCCTCCCGGTAGAGAGAAGCTGGGAGGGGGTCTAGTTCGCAGGTTTTGAAAGGCATGGACTTTATGGTCTTGAGGACTTCATCCTGACTGAGAGACGGGGCGGAAGGACGAGAGGGGAGTGCCGAAAAAGGGGGGGGGGGGGTCAGGAAGGCAAGGCGGAGAACGCAGAGTGTCAAGTGTGTTGCGCAGAGTTTGGATTTTGTCGGAGAAATAGGAGGAAAAAGCGGACGGAAGTTCTTCTTTGCTGTGTGTGTTGGGAAGAGGAGAGTCTTTAGAAGTGCATAGGAGTGTGTTCATGGTAGCGTAGAGGGTTTTGGAAGAAGTGGATTCCAGCCATCAGTACATTATGCCTCCAAATCCAGACAGTAGAAGCTTTAGCAGCAGCCCATGTTTATAGACTTCCTCCGCCCCCCCTCCCCCTTTTATGTTCTTAATCCAAAATAGTTACAATTAAATTGATGGGTCACATTGAAAGTAATGAAATGATCACAGATTTTTAAACTCAGTATGCATACTTTGTTAAGAAAACTGGAAACAAAAATATTTGAACAGAGGAGTATGACGTAAGCAATTTTTTGGGATCATTTTGCTTTCTTATGCGTACTGGTAAAATGACAGCAGATTCAGCCACTGTGGACCTAAGTGCATCACAGCATAATAAAATCAGGTTGGGAGTAACTGTGTTACTCTATCCTTACCAATAAAACTTAAAAAAAAGACCTATCAGTTGAATACAAAATTTCTGAGGGCATCGTAAACATTATTTTATTTATTTATTTATTTATTTATTTTTTATTTCGCGGCAATGGCCATTTACTGGGTGCACAAATACCATCACTGTGAGCCACAGATTCAATACTTTTTTTCATTCTGTTTTTGCTGAGGATGAAGAAGGTATGCCTTAACATAATATTGCCTGATTTGGGCTCCTGTAATAAATTCCGATTTATTTAGAGGAAAATGTTTCTCACGGGTCACTCTAGGATCCGTGAAGAGCGTGAATGGGGGTACCCTTGCGCCATCGGCTTTATCTCTGGTGCGTTTCTAAGGATTTTAGGGGAAACATGGCTTAAACATCTCAGGACATGCTAAGGTACACTTTGAAACCCATCTTATTGAGTATTGTGGGGGGGTGGGGTTTGGGGGGGGGGGGGTAGGGGTGAGGGGGGGGGGTAGGTGCATGGTAGCTAAGACTGGCTTATGGAGTATAGGTACGTATTTTCCACAGCCCAAAAAGGTCTAATTTAATGGAGTCTGGTTTACACACTGCTCAGTTGTCAATATCTTTTCGAGTAATTCTCTTCGACTTTAGAGTAAACACGGCAGAAATCAATGGATGCACTGCAGTGCATAGAGGCCTCTTTCACGGCTCTCTACTAAAGGGTTTAACGTTCAACTCTGTATGTTGAGAAAGAGGTCCGGGATACTTTCGGCCACAGCTAGAATTTCACCGGCTTGTTCGTTTCATCCCTTGTATTTAGTCTTGAGCTTAGTATAGGCGCTTGCGCGCACGCGGTGGCTCAGTGGATTTGCATTAGTCAAAGCTACTATCCTACTTTCCCAAATTTTGGAGGCGTCATCTAACGACTATGCACCAGCTGCAGAAGATGGATCGACCATGATAATTCAAGGGTAGTGCCAGATTAGCTTGGCGCCGACAGGCGCCAAGCTAATCTGGCAGTACCCTTGAATTATCATGGTCGACCTCAGTATCTCCTGCTGTAGTGCGTCAGGGCTGAATGGGTTAAACATCACAATAATATCACATAATTTTCGGCACGTAATTTAGGCTCTTGCATCACAATAAAACAGCCCAAAAATGTCACTAGAATGTATTCATATGAAGACACACACACACACACACACACACACACACACACACACACACACACACACACACACACACAACACACACGCACGCACACACAACACACACGCACACACACACACACACACACACACACACACAGATACACGCGCATGCGCGCGCACACACACACACACTTATCAGTGTCGCCTGGATAAAACGACGTTGTATTTATGATTTCAGAAACAAAGTCTGCATCCACTAGCAGTGAAGGGATTAGTGCAGTTGGCTTGGGGTTTTTGTTCGCAGATCAAATATGCTTCCAAATT
>BTPG01000007.1:68791587-68799087 GCA_036245525.1 Semisulcospira habei
TGCCAGTTTTCTAAAAAAAAAAATGTATGCATATTGAGCATAAACATTTGTGATCAATTCATTAATTTCAATGTGACCCATCAATTTAATTGTAACTATTTTTAACTGGCTGGTCTTTCAGGTGATATTTTACCTAGCGTAAGGCGGGTCTAGTAAGGTCTCACATTTTCCTTTCATTTATTTTCGTCTAGAAATGTGTAAATATGAATATCCGTAATAAAGTTTCATGGTTCCTAACAGCCAAAATAATGTTATTAAAATACTTAGTTTCCACATGTCCACCACGAGATCACCACTTCCACCTTCTTCTTCTGCAAGGTTCAATTCCTTGATGACCGTCTTTAAATCTTAAATTGTTCTGGCTGCCAATAAGTGAGCTGTCAAGAGCTCGGCAGCATGCTTTCTGAGTTTGGTGTGTATTCTGGTCAGAACTGCCAGCCGACCGCTTCTCTGTTTGGACAGGTTTGGAGAATGTGCTAAGGAGACTGATTTTCTACGCCAAACTTGCATAGGGCTGTTTCCGCATGACCCAGTCTCACGAGGTGAGTCCAGTAGGGTCCGTACGTGCTGTGAACATTTGTGAAAGTTGTTAAAAAAACCACATGTTTTTTTCAGGGCCCTGGAAAGTCTGTCAATTGCATTCCTTTTCCCTAAAGTCTGTGAAAGTTTGTAAAAAATGACAAAGTGCTGGCAAACTTTTGTCTACTTCTTTTTTTTTCTCCCCCAATTTGTGACTATTCCATTGCGAACGATCATGCTGACGCTTGTTGCAAGTGATCCATATTTAGCTCTGATCATAAAGTGACTGCATGGCCTTTCTGCCGATCATTCTGATTGGTTGTTAGCTCTGCCATTCGCTAAGCGTTCTTTTATTTTGGTATCTCTTCATCCATTAGGCATGACAGCTTCAACGGAGCTGCTGATACAGAGTGATCTAATTAATGTGTGTAAATCTTCAGGCTATAGTTTGGTTTTGTGAAACATTTATGAAAAGTTTGTGAACTTCGTCCCTGCTTTTCTGTACGGACCCTGTCCAGAGTAATCAGTGGGTAGATGAAAGATGGTGGCCTGGCTCTCTCTGTTCAGCTTGTTGATGTCGTCTGCCCACGGGCTGCAGCCGCCATTCTGCTGTTGCCAATCACTTTGTTGCTGTAGTGTCTTGGTTTTTTTTTTTAAAAAGGAGGTTGTGATCTTGAGGTAGTTTGGCGCCTGCTTTGGCCAGGCTGTCAGCCTCTCCATTTCCAGCTACTCCAGAATGCACTGGAATCCACTTCAGCACTATTTTGTGGACAGGACATCCAGTCTATCTTGAAGCTTTCTGGTAAGATCAGTGGATCGAGATGCTGCCTTTCCCTAGCTAGTGCTCTGCTGCTGTGTTGAGCTCCTGCAGATCTGTACGGTAGTTGGAGCTGCTGCCGCCAGCTGGTAAGGAGAGGGAGGTAGTAGTGCGGTCTGCACAACAGATGTACACGCACTTCCTTCATTGCGCACGGCGTCTTGTGCGATACCACGGCTGCTGTGAGAGTAGCGCTTGTGCATAATCTCCAGCGAGATGGCTTTGTGCAGTGCCGCGACCTTTGGCAAAGAGTCCTGGAAAATTGTTCATGTTGCCTAGAAGGCTCTTTCGAGATCTCCAGGTATCTGAAGGGAGATCTTCACACATCTTTGGGCTTGGTTCTTTTGCAGGACCTTCAGCTGGCGGTTCGGACTTGGGCGTTTCTGACGGTTCTTGGTCTGCTCCTGTAGTCTCCCTTGCTGTCGGTGTTTAGTAAGTCTCTTCATCGTGTGTGCTGTTCTGCGTTCCAGTGGATCCAATGTCCTCCATTTCCTAAATTGGGGTGCTCCAGATAGCTCTAAGCATCTCACTGCATCATGAGAATGACCCATGTTCTGCATTTTGTCAAGCCTGTCTTTTTGGTTTTGCAGGCAGTGTTTCATGTTGTCGATGTATCTTGGTAATACACTACTGGTCTGACCGAGCTGGTGTTTGCCTGCGCCAGGATGCTGTAATTTGCGCCAATGTGGTCCCCACCAGTTTCTTCATCAGAGACGTTTTTTTCGCAGCTCTAGCTTCCATGGTTTTGATGTGAGGCCTCCACGTGAATCCAGTAATTTATTTGTTGCCAGTAAAGTTGGCCTGTCTGTCTTTGGTACTAAAAGGTCTCCAGTTTCAAGGTGACCTCTTCCATCTGATTGAAAAAGATGGTCTAGCTCAGTCTGAGTGGCCATCTTTAGTCCAGCTGCTGACTCTATTGGCAGCATCCTGGATTCTGCAGGATGCATTTTTCTTTATGTTCTGCTGCGCTCCACACTGCAAAGTCATCCGCATGGAGGATGATCGAGATGAACCTTGGAACTGTTGTACTGATGTCATTAATGTAGACCAAGAACAGCATCAGACACAACATCTCCCTGAGGTACACTTTCCCCGAGTTTGACAAGACTGCTGAATTTGCAGACGGTAAAAGCTTCAGCGGCAGCCCCTATTAAGCATGCCTTAAAAAGAATTACAATAAAATTGATGGGTCACATTGAAATTAATGAAATGATCACAAATATTTATGCTCAATATGCATACTTTGTTAAGAAATCTGGCAACAAAAATATATAAACAGAGGAGTATGACATAAGCAATTGTTATGATCATTTTGCGTTCCTTTGCGTACTGGTAAAATGGGGGTAGGGCAGCAGATTCAGTCACTGTGGCCCCTAAATGCATCACAACATCATAAATTCAGGCTGGGAGTAACTGTGGTACTCTATCCTAACCAATAAAACCTAAAAAAGACCTATCAGTTGTATACAAAGTTTCTGAGGGCATCAGGAACAACGTAAGTTTTTATAATTCGGCAATTTTAAATGGGGTAAAAGGTATCATTTACTACGAACGTCCCGGAAAGAATGCCGAATTTCCTTATTTTCTTGCACTTTATGCTCACATTATTGAAACTTAATAGGTAAAGAGCGGTCAAAATGAAACGGAATAACATTAATATTTAAAAAAAAAAAATAATATTGTGTAATTTTACAACTTGGGGGTAGGGATACAAAATCAACCACTGTGGCACTCACAGTGATCACAGCATCATCTAGTTAAGTTTATAATAATTTTGACATCCTGTTTCAATGATGTAAGGCTGAAAATGGACTGCCAGTAGAAAATGTCTGAAGGCATCTGACACAATATTTTTTCTTTTTTTGCGTTTTCGCGTAAATGACCGTTTACTGGATGCACAAATACCTTCACTGTGAGCCAGAAATTCAATATTTTTTTAGTCTGTTTTTGGGCAGAGGGTGCAGAAGATGTGCCTTAACATCATTTTGCCTGATTTGGGCTTCTGGAATGAATTATGATTTATTTAGAGGAGAATGTTTCTCAACCTCATGTTTGCGTCGGCTATACCTCTGGTGTGTTACTAAGGATTTTCGGGGAACATGGCTTAAACATATCTAAGGTACACAATGAAACCCATCTTTGAGTACTGGGGGGTGGGGGTGCACGGTAGACCTGGTTAGCTTATGGACTAATGCGTTACACCTACACACACGCACGAACGCACGCATGAACGAACGCGAGCGCGTTCAAATACACGATGCAAATTGAAATACATGATAGCAGATTAAATTAGCATGATAGGGAATCAGCATTATTAATCATCAATCAAGGAATAGCATGTGTCGATGAGAGAAAATATGATACTAGTAATACAGTTGGTAGATATAGCTAATCTGTTAAATTATTTCTGAGTAAATACTGTAGCAGCTGGGCTTTGAAGGAGCTCACAGAGTGTGCTGATTTAATCTTTTTGGGTAGTGCGCTCCATAAGTATCGAACCCGAGTAAGAAAAAGACGTTTTGACTATGTCTATTCTGGGCTTTGGAACTACCAGGTCATTTGTACGTGTGTTGTCGGGTGTGCTACACGTCATGAAAAGATTAGATATGTAAGCTGGTGTTTTTCCGACTGTAACCTTATATACCATTACTAACTTATTGAAAACAAAGTGTTGACGGAGAGGGAACATACGAAGTAATGCAGGTTTTGCGTCGGTACTGCTTTGTTCTGCAATGTACTTATCTTAAATAAGTTTAGCTGCTCGCCTATGGAGTGAAAAGAGAGAGAGAGAGAGAGAGAGAGAGAGAGAGAGAGAGAGAGAGAGAGAGAGAGAGAGAGAGAGAGAGAGAGAGAGAGAGAGAGAGAGCGAGAGAGAGCGAGAGAGAGAGAGAGAGAGAGAGAGAGAGAGAGAGAGAGAGAGAGAGAGAGAGAGAGAGAGAGAGAGAGAGAGAGAGAGAGAGAGAGAGAGAGAGAGAGAGATGGGGCCCGGTTTGTCGGGTACGAAGGCGACGAAGTATTGAAGTGTCACCGGTCTTCAACGTTTAGATCGCATTGTCTAACACCGGGGCCATTGCGATACAAGGTTAGTTCGGGGTTTAACGTCCACGGCACCGAAGTGATAATGGACGGCCCTGACGGGCGGGTTATGGAGGACAGGGAAATCTATTGCCTACGGAGTACGACCTGAACACTGATCCATTCAGGAGCACTGCAACTGTGCCAGTTTGATTTACCAGGACCTTTCAACGGACATGCTATGGAACAAGTCTGCCTTTTTTCCCTGGATTGCGAGTCCAGCTACCGGGGCCGGAACTGGGACTCGAACCCACGACCCGGCGATTTTCTTCGCTCTCTGTGCTCCGACGCTTAACCGCCCGAGCTATTTCGGACTAGTATTGCGGTACAACATTTTGATAAAACACTCGGTGACACATGCAAACCATACACAATAGTTATACTGTATACAATTTAATTATAAAATCCGAACTAAAGAATAACTGCCGAGCGTTTACAATGCAGAAAATAAACGCCAGGCGCTTAAAACACCAAGAACATTTACTTTGCAATAACAACAATCACTCGTTTGGTTTCAGTTTTCCCAATGAAATGACTAATGGAAGAAATATGTTCCGTGCAAGTTGACGAGGGCTGTCTTTTAATAGTCTTCGTTAAATGAACACCAACGCGTCCTAGCTCTGGATACAAAGTGGTATCAACAAGAGGTATAGATCCTCCCCGCAACTTCGGGGGCTCATGAGGTTCTATACCTCTTGCAGCTGGGTGGTATTTATATTTCCTCGGCATTGAACAGGTTAAGACATCAAGAACAATAGTGCGCTACATTTTGTGCATGTTTCTCCCATAAGCTGGGGTAGAAGAATGTGTTTTCACGAAGCGGAACAATGCGCAGTATTTATTTTTTCTTTAGTCGCTGTTTTGCAGTGAAGGAGAAATAGATACAGTGCATTTTGAAAAAGCAATTCTCTGCCACAGTCTGTGGTTTCTTTATTCACTTTCACAAGTGTATTTTCGTGTTGGTCTGTGGTTTGGACTTCACACATGTACAGCTTGTCACATGTTACAGTGTCTTTTCATTTTGCTATTTCAGTGTCGTCAGGGACTTAAATAACTCAGACTGTAGTGTGCTAGTAAAGTCGCAAGTTTGAATCCGAATGGATTAATTTGTTTAGACCCTATTCAGTGCACCGTCTTTGAAATCACCACCCCAAAACACGTTAGCTTCCTGACAGTTACTGACAATACCGTTTGGCGTAGTTACGCGTCTTTTTCGTCAAGCGGTATCGTCAGTAGAAGCCATGGGGTTTCTATGCTGTTATATACTGACGAGCAAAAGAAAGCGACTTTTTATTTAAAAATGCCGCATTTCTTTTGTTCGTCAGCATATTATAATATGCCCTTTATATATTTGTAGAGAGAATCCTTGTGGGACAGTATTTGTTATTTACACAGCATTCCGCCCACACAGAATATCGTTGTTCAACACTACACCGAGTGAGAAGCTCCCACTACGTGCCAGCGTTCATCTCAAGAAAATGCGCCCTCGTATGAAAACAACAGTCCTAATATTGCTAGGATATACGCCCTGTGCTTTCTTTGTCATGTATCTTTGCGGAGATACAAGTTTCTCCATCATTCCATCACGTAACGCAAAAACTTCCAAATCAAACTCTGCCTTGTCTACAAAGCGTCGCCTAATATCTTATCGTTATGAAGCTTTGCTGTTCGTTTCTAATTTTACAAGCAAAATGCAAATACTACAGTCCAGCGATGAGGATGAATCGGATTTCCTGGAAAACGCGAAGAATCAGTCAAAGGTGACTTTCCGCCCCAAAAGCTGCCATGGATGCTTCAACACAACGTTTACAATACTGATAGATCAACCCGACGTGTGCAAGACATACGGGAACCAGACCATAGAGCTTGTCTTTCTTATCATTTCCGAGCCTCGACTCTACGCTCGCCGGGAAGCCATCCGCGAAACGTGGGCGTCTGTGACGCGGAACAACACGTCCGACTTCCGGCCTGTTTGGCACCACGAGCAACTACAGACAGCAGCAGGACTTGAGTAGGGAGAGTGCCCAGTTCCGGGACGTGGTGGTCAGCGGCTTTCATGAGTCCTACAACAACCTGACGCTCAAGACCATGATGGGGCTCAGGTGGGCCGTCGCCAGGTGTCGACATGCCAGGTGAGAACGTAGGTCGTGGTCGTAGCTCAGTGATGATTGGTTCTTGCTTATTCCTTTGGCTGTCGGTAGCGGTTTTTGTTGGGATGGTTCATATCGCGACAAAAACAGCTACGACAGTCAAAGGTTTAAATTAATGATGAATGGCCAATGGCCATAATAAAATAATGAATTATTACTGGTGTTAAAAAATCAAAACAACTGACATTCAGTAAAAATTAAATGATACAAAAAATTAAAAATAAAATAATAAACAGAATTCATTTGTGTTCTTTTTACTTAATTGTTTTTAACTGTTTATGTAGGATTTTTCTCCTTAGGCTTTACAGTTTAAGCTCTTTGAACTCACTCAAGATGTTCAATATCCGGATACGGATATGAAGCCGCGTATCGGAATGCAGCACGTATCCAACGTGTTAACCATTTAGAAGCAAAAAATACCACACAGCAGCAAGACGTAGCTGGGGCGCATGCGGTCCTATGTCTTTTGCTGACCTTTTTTTTTTAAAAACTCATTCGAGACGTGCCGCCTCCGGATACGGGGCTTATTCCGCGTATCCGGAGGCGGCACGTCTCGAATGAGTTAAATCCATGCCCGTCAAGCTCACGGGTTATGTGGCGGTCAACGTGTAATGGAAATATATTTGAGGTGTCCCGCACTCGGATACTCGGCTTTATGCCGCGTATCCAAATGTGACACGTCTCGGTTAAGGTAAATGATGTTTCGTGTCATGACAGTGAATGGTTTGCGTGCTTATTATATCTTCAAAATCCAAACCAAAAAGGTGACTGTCAAGCGTGTAGTATGCAGAGTGCAACCCGAAGAAAGAAAGAAGCACGCTTAGAAAAGATAGTTACAACACAATTTATTAATCTTTTCTAGGCGTGTTCCTTTCTTCGTTGGGTTGTTCTCTTTTACATCTTTTCCTTACGGTTCAATATTTTTTTGTGTTTGTTTTA
>BTPG01000007.1:68804087-68824087 GCA_036245525.1 Semisulcospira habei
AAAAGCAGAACAATAACCCCTTCACCGCCGACAGCACATGAACATAATACATACATAAAAAGTGCATTTCAGATTTATCGCAACACACGTAACTTCTCATCACCTGGGTGCAACAGAGCATCAGCAACACATTGGTGGTTTGTAATACTGATATAGTTTGTAATGTATTTTGATAATAATCCAGTGCGCAAAGGCCATCGGGCCGACGCCGGTCGCTGTTGGCCCGCGCACGGCCGTGCGTGGGCCAACGAGGGCCGACGTCGGCCAGATGGCCTGTTGCGCAATTTGAACGAGGCTAAACAGAAAAGAAACAATATGTATCTTCAAACTATCAGATTTCTTTGAGATAATATGCTCCATTGACTCAAATATCTTTCCCATGAAAAATAAACGCCCTTCTTTATTTTGTAATCCAGATTCAATGAATAATACTGAGACCCTTCTTTTTGCTACGATAACTGAGTCAAAGGAATCTGGATTTCTGATTCAAATATCTTTCCCATGAAAGCTAGCGTCCTTCTTTATTTTGTGCTCAAGATTTAACAGCTCATGTTGTGTCTTCGCTGGAAGGTAACCTAATTTGTCATAAATATCCTGGCATGCTTCATCCGTCGCTTGAGATACTTCATACTGTATGTTCTTTCTCCACTCATACGCCGCTGCGCTGGAGTCTTTTTTGAATGTGTCGTATCGGCCGCTAAGCCAGTTCCCAGTGTGAGTACTACTGTAGACAAAATCTCTTACGTCAGGCGTAAAGTTGAGCCCCAGAAATGCGTACAGCTCTTGCGAAATCTGAATGGGATCCTCGACCAAAGTTTCGTATCTCAAAAGCTTTATGCGATCTGGGTACACGTTAAATAGCGGCTCGACGGCGGTTAGGTCCTCGCGGAACATGTCGCAATAATAGCGCGTGAAGTTCAGCGTCTTTCGCTTGTCCATCCTCCAAAAGATGGTGCTTTGAGAAGAAATGGTTCCGCGTGGATCTCGCACCAAATAAATAACTTTCAGATCTGGGATTCTTGCAAGAATCTTTCCGACAGCCTGCCCCCTGAATCGAATAACTTTCACTTGCTTGACCGGACACTTCAGACAATTTCGGCGAGCGTCTAGGAAACATTGAAGTGACTCTTGGTGTCGTGCATCGGTCACGCATTTCCACAGCATGCGGCTACCCGGTAAGTTTTTCAGCTGGACGTTAGCGATGTCGTCCATCTGCAGCGACTCAAAACTGCACGTCAGAAAGTTCTCGATCAGCTGGATGGCCTGGTTATCGTACAGCTGGTGTAGATGTTCAGGGTAACTCCTGCAAATAACAGTGAGGTGTTGTTTGCATCGAACTACACTCCTAAAACGAACGACAGCTAAGTCTCGGCGGAAAACCAGCTAGTACCATATGCATAGACAACACTCCAAACATAAACATCTCAAAGAAACATAGATCCTCATGAGCCCGGATCTATGTCTCTTGGAGATGTTTGTCTATGCTTATATTACAAGCTGGTTACCCGCCGTGACTTGGCTCTGTTTCGTTGTTGGGAGTCCTTCGTTTCGGACGAAACTTTACTATTAACTCATTCTACTCCAACACCAAAATCCTTAAATTTTGCCCCTGTCTTCTCCAGACCGCATTGCAGCGCAGGACACAGATCGACCATGATAGTTCAAGGGTGATGCCAGAATAGCTTGGCGCCCGTAGGCGCCAAGCTATTCTGGCATCACCTTTGAACTATCATGGTCGATCCTTATCCTGCTGTGGTGTGTCTGGGGTAGAATGAGTTAATCCGTCAATCGGCGTACCAATCAGACAACCTTTTTTTCTTTTTGTAAATGACTGTAACGGATAACTTGACCATCACCCTGTTTTGAGGCGACCACCCTAATGCGATATCACCTGTCATTTCAGGCCATCATTTAGGGGGCTGTAGCTACCAACAATGATGGTCTTAAATGACAGGCGACATGTTTTTGCGTATCAAGACCTCTCTTGAGAAAGCACATGCCTGTTAAAAACAGTATTTTCTTCCAAAACAGGAGGTCGCTCAATGCAGGAACCACAGCCCATTACACTGGAAACAGTCAGTAACGCTACCTCTAATCGCCAATTGTATACCTATAGAAAAAACAAAACAAACAACAACAACAACAACAACAACAAGAACAACAACCACCCAAAAACACTTGTGTGTGTAGACGTATTCCCAACAGAAATAACCGGCATTCAAAGAAGGACAGTACGAAACGGCAAGATAAAATCGTTTCGCTCATTTCCAATATGAAAAATAACCTTTTTTTCCATGTTCACGTTCTTACAAAAGAGACTGAAATATAAAATCTCTCTCCAATAAAGTGATCATATGCTTGGTGATCAACTTACGGTTTATCATGCCATTGCAAGTTGCCAGGGTGCCTTTGTAGGAGACTGTACAGGGGTTCGAACGTGGAGAACACACCAGGATGACGGTCGATGATCGCTGAGGTGAAGGTGGACCCACTGCGCCCTTGCGAAACCACAAGAACCTTTCCGGTCCTCTGGAATTCATAGTCTGGACAAGTAGGATCCTGCAGAGAGGGCTCAAGTGCTGGCGGAAGTACAAAATATAGACCTGTGGATGGAACGCATTCTGGAATGTTAACCCTTCGGTACTGTTTAGCAAATGTCCTCGGGCCCACGACGGCCGCAGTGGACCCGCGCACAGATGTGCGCGGGCCCACTACGTCCGTCGTGGGCCCGAATACGTTTTGCTACTGAAGCACAGTACCGATGGCTGCACGCACAAGGCCTGGGTTAAGTCAGTGAACCGTGACGCCCTACAGCGCAGGTATGATCCCGCAGATGAAGCAGAATGCTGCTAAAACGTGTTGACATATACCTTGATGATATAGATACAATTGTAATGATGGAAGATTACACCGTTATGCATGCAGCCAGTGCCGGTGGGTGCATGCGCAAGGGAAATGGGGGTGGAGATGAGGGGTCTGAGAGAGAGGGGGGGGGGGGGGTAACGATGCAGTGACCCGTCGGGAGACGAAATTTTATTCAGATTAATAAAATCATAAAATAACATTCTGTCAATTATGAATTCTACTAACCGTGACTCTAGTTCCAATCTGGCACTACCCTTGAACTATCATGATCAATGAGCCACACGCGCAGTTCATTGATTTACAGTGTAGGAAATCATTTTCACCACCTGTCCGTCTGTCTCTCTGTCCGTCCTTCTGACATTCAATCTAGTCTGTTTGTCTGGTAATTTTTCTTGATTTTTTAAATGGACGTTTTGTTCTGTGGTAGTCGTCCTGTGAACACAAATTTAACTTTACCATTGTGCACCCATTAACTCATTCGAGACGTGCCGCCTCCGGATACGCGGCGTATGAGGCGGGACGTCTCGAATGAGTTAACCCGTTCACCGCCGAGGAAATAGACCACCACCCAGCTGCAAAAGGTATAGATCCTCATGAGCCCCCGCAACTTGCTGAAACCACTTTTCCTCAAGTTCCTTTGACGGGCGCCTTTCACATGGAATATTAAAATGATTTCCAAAACACAGTATGCGTCCACTGGCAGTGATGGGTTTAATCTTAACGTCGACATAATGCGTACCTGTTCGCTGAACGTACAATACAGCATACACAAGGACTGTGGAGACTGGTATCAACCATATGTATCGCTGCCAGCTACAGGCCTGATGGGGCTATGTGCAAAATTGGAAAAAAAAAAGAAAAAAAAAAAAGAAAAAAGAAGAAACAAGAAACAGTTTGAAGAAAAAGTTTAATCAACTCATTCAGCCCGACGGACGTATTTCCCAAATTTTGGAGGCGGCATTTAATAACTATGCCCCAGTTGCAGGAGACGGATCGACCATGATAATTCATGGGCAGTGCCAGATTAGCTTGGCGCCGATAAGCGCCAATCTAATCTGGCACTGCCCTTGAATTATCATGGTCGACCCATCTCCTGCTGTAGTGCGTCAGGGCTGATTGGGTTAATACTTTAGACTTTGCTCTTGACAAAGCCGGGTGTGACCCAAGTCATATTTAAGTCCACATGTGTTGAAAACGATATTTCAGAGGAAAGAGTTCGCTTACATCAAACGTCGGTTATAACACACACGTCTGCGTACCCTGGCGTCAACTGCCCTGTTAAAAACGTATTCAAAGCGACCCGCATCAATAGCTGCGGAAGTGCCGTATAACGTTGCCGCCGGCAACGCAAAACGGTACTTCCGCAGCTATTGATGTGGGCCGTCTTGAATGAGTTAAAATGGCCTGCAAAAGACATACACACGTTTGCTGTTGGTTCTACTATTGAACACATTCGAGACGTGCCGCAAACTGATGCGCGGCTTATAGCCGTGCATCCGATAGCATAACGTCTCGAATGAGTTAAAATTGTATCACTGTGTACTGGTCTGCTATTTTAAACTGTAAGAACAGGAAAGGCTCACAGTTTTTTTAAAAAATGCTCTGTGAATGCAGAAAGGCATTAAGTGCATTTTTGTGAAAAGCGAGATTTTGAATGAAAGGCAATAAAAAAACTTCTCCTTTCACAAAATGGATTTACTGTCTTCACAGGGCATTACTTCGATATCCGACCTTCAATGTAAATATGGAAATGTCTGCTGGTCTGTGACTTTTAACCTAACGGCAAGGTTTATTGTTCTCCAAAATCACAAACCAGAACAACAACGATTACATTTTAAACGCATTAATATTGTCAAGGATGAATGATTTTTTTTTCACATTCTGACAAAATGGTTTGAATGCGTGAACTCGTAACATTTGATGGCGTTAATCGATAAAAAAAAAAAAAAAAAAAAGCAAAGGAGAGACAGAGAGAGATAGAGACAGAGTTTGTGAGCATACCATGTTTGCACTGACGCTCAGTTGTATGAGTTGTCCTCCGCCTTTTTAACCATGGAGGACCCCGCGTGTGAATAAGTGTTACCGCGCCGTCGCCATAAACAGAAATCACCGTGCATAATACGTTGAGCCGTAAGGTCCAAAATCACAGACCAACACACAACTCATCGCACGTCATATGCATTGGAATGGAAAAACTTTTAAGGCAGATAAGAAAACATCTTTTGTCCAAATGGAAGTCACAGACCTCTACACACTTAACTATGATTGTGGAATCAATGGCGAAGGTCAGAGGGTACATGTAGTAGCACATATATATCATAGGCATGGGAGGATCGTTGATAAATGGTCGCCTCTTAACACCAGTAGTTGTAAATGTGCTGTGCACTACTGCCCGTGTTATAAAGTGAGCGCAACTGCTCAACGATAATCTCATGCCTGTGACACGTAACGTTGGTCGTTTCTGTTGCTTACAGCAGCAAGATGCATGACAGCTGGTGTAATGAATATAATGTAATCAATCAATCAATCAATCAATCAATCAATCAATCAATCAATCAATCAATCAATCAATCAATCAATCAATCAATCAATCAATCAATCAATCAATCAATCAATCAATCAATCAATAATTAACTCAATAAATCAATCAATCAAGGAACGAACTATGGAAGGATCTAACGAACGAAACGAAACGAAACAATACAATACAATACAATACAATACAATACAATACAATACAATACAATACAATACAATACAATACAATACGATACGATACGATACGATTTTCAAACGAACGAATAAATATATTAAAAAACAAAATAAACTAAAATACTAACACTAAAATAACAGACCGACCCATTTTATGGGTGAATTGTCAATCAGACTTAGCCTCTTGACCAATCAAAACGCTGTAGACCATGTGGAGACTGCCAAGCAGAAGGTACGGCATAACACAGGATGTTTATGATCGCGGGGCATGGAAGAGCATCGATGTTTCAATTATTTTAGCCAATTTCGGCGGTATTGGAAAGCATTGTTGTTATGGGGAGTGTAAATCAGATTCCTGCTACTCCAATCCATATTCAGGTGAAGATTTTTTCCGTTCCGAAAGCCTTGATCACGACCGGCAGACGCGAAAGAACGCGAAAGAAAAGCTTGCGGTCGGCCACATGGTCAACAGAACCCTGAGAAAATCATGACATCACTACGTATTTTCGAAAGTAAAATTTCTACTTTTCCGTGTTCCACCACAGTATTCACAGACTGACTCGATCGTTTGTACTTACATTTGGTCTGTTAACTTGGATCGTAGATCTATCAGTTCAGTGTGTATGACCCATTCGTGTTCAATTAGATCGTATCAGCTGTGTGTGAAGCTTTCGTTGCATGTACGCTGACCCCGTATGGCTGTGAGAGTGAGTGAGAGACGCCTCATTGATGTAAATAAACTAGTGCTAGCAGAAGTTTTCCGGGGGAAAAAAGAGACGTTTTTAGACAGACTTCAGAAAGGTGTACTGATGATTGCCTTCTGGAGAATTTCCTTTAGCTCACATGCAGGTATAGGATCACCCATAATTTCTAGTCTAGGCAGTACCGCCAACTATATAGCTGACAAGGGGAGGGGGGCCGGGCCCCTGGGCACCCGCCCCCCCGGATCCGCCACTTAAGTCCTATCGTTTGTTTATGAGGAAGGCTTTACGAAATACAATAAAATATATTAAAAAAAAAACACATGGAGCAGCAGTGACCTTGACCGACATTAGGTAATCGTACGGGGCAGTTCCTAGTTATGTAATAGGACAAACTAGGACATAATGTGTATATGTGGCTGTAATTGTCAATCTTGTAGTGTTCCAAAATGAATGTTACATGTTATATTAGCCGACTGAAAACGGACTGCAGGTTAAGTCAGACGTAACGGTCGAGAAACGGGAAATGTTTGGGTTATTATATTATAAGACAGCTGCTAGCTTGATAATACAATGACAAATAATAAATCAGTTGACAATGAAACAAGTCTTTTATGTCTTGTGTAGCAATGGTAGTATGCCCTTATTTCCGTCGAAACGTCTTGTTGGTGCCTAGATAAATCTAGCTTGTCATTAACACCTTGTTACACCTCAGTGGCACTACCGCCCACTTGCTGTACATTTGCCATGCACAACCCCCCCCCCCACCCCCCCCCCCAAAAAAAAAAAAAAAAAAAAAAAGACAACACCCGTCTCCGAGGCATTTCCTGGCTATCAACATGATTCTGTACCAACCCTACATCCAAGCGCAGCCAAAACTGGTACACACCTCAAAATCACCATCCACTTGGCAACTCAAACTAGGACAAAAAGAGTCCGCTTGTTAAGCCAAGGCTGTTATGAATCAAAGCACCAAACATGCCTGCTCATCTATCAAGAGATTTTAAGCAAATTCCAGCATGCTGCCTCTGTACAAAATGCCAAAGAAGGCAAAAGATTTATTTTAAAAACACCGGTCCTCTTACTGCCTCACCTACCTCATTTGAATATGTAGCATGACCTGTCAGCTACAGATGAGTGATCGGCGGCCATTTTGAAAATGGCGACCATGTTTGTCCGATGTCCAACAAGAAGCGCGTTATTATATAATACTACATTCTAGTTTCATTCCTCAAAAATGTGTCTAGCAACACTCATACACTTTCCTTCACTGTGATCGCAAATATTGTATATTGAATAATTTCAACAACAAAAAAGAGACTGTCGGAAACGTGGACAAGAAATAATTAATTTTCATGCAAAACGTTTTCATTTTTCCTACTGACATCCTACTGGCTTGGAAAAGAGCAATTATCTGGCTATCCAAATATATCTTTATTTTATCGCTTGTATTAACCTCAGCCGATTGGTACCCTATATTGGTTACCACCCTTAAACTCTAAAAAAACATAGGGTGTGTGGGCGCCATCTTGAAAATAGCGGCCTTGCGTCATTGGTGTTCATGTCAGAAATCGCAGTCATATTCCACTATAATCAAACTAATCAAGAGCGAAAACTAAATGTTCCTAACTTCCAAATGATACGATATATCTAGGGTTAACAGTAATGGTGGTAAAATGGTCATTCAAGAGATGACGTCAGAAACGATTTTTAACGGTTGCAAGGCAAAATCTCGATGACATCCTGCTGGTTTTACCAATAGGGTATTGGCGGCTAACTGTGTCCGAAATTTGGTGCCCGTAAGGTGAATTTGCAGGATAATGCATTTTTCATGGCGGCACTGCCTACACTATTCAGACTGTAAATAAATACAAACTGATATTACCATCGGAAAGAGCGCATAAAAATGTGTGGTCGTGCAAAATTTCAAAGCTCTACCATTTATGTTTTATTAAAAATCACAACTCGATTTGGCGAAACTGAGACGATTTGCGGATGTCATAAAATGCTAAGTTTAGGGTCAAATAACTACACACTCTCTGACTGACAATATCCCCACTTACTGTACTGATTAAACCCAAACCCTAGTTTGTACTGATTAGTTTACAGCTCCAATAATGGTACACTTTAGAAGAAATGCTATCTTAAAAATGGTTTAAAAAAATCAACGTAGAATAGCGCGCTTTACTATGCTAGCATACTACACTCGCGCTCTTTCCGCGAAGCACGCGTTGCATTCTTGCAGGACCCCGACTAAAGAGACAGAGTCAAATAACAAAATTTAAAAAATGGGTCGGTCTATTAAATGGATAGGTGGATAGATAGACAGAGACAGACAGACAGACAGACAGACAGACAGACAGACAGACAGATAGATAGATAGATAGATAGATAAATAGATAGATAGATAATGGATGGATGGATGGATGGATGGATGGATAGATAGATAGGATAGATAGGATAGATAGATAGATAGATAGATAGATAGATAGATAGATAGATAGATAGATAGATAGATAGATAGATAGATAGATAGATAGATAGATAGATAGATAGATAGATAGATAGATAGATAGATACTAATACTAAAATGAATAAATAAAAAACACTAAAATAAATAAATAAATAAATAAATAAATACAATACTCACACACACAGAACAGAATCGAGGCAGATTTGTGAACCGATGTGTGTTGATGGGCTCTTTATCCGGCATGTGTAAACACTCAGTAAGGTGACAGTGCAGTGGAGTTCTGGGTATTTAGTGGGGTTTTTTTTTTAAATTACTTTTTATTTTTTTTATACTCTGCAATCGAGCGCCACGGGCATTATATAATAGAAGTTGCTGCGCGTTACAAGTGGACTTGGATTGGAATGGATTAGTGCATTGGTGTATTGCAAAGAAAACCGAACAGTGTGATCTATTTTAAATTGCTTCAAATTTTCTTTCTTGAAACTTCTCTGTACTGATTTAATTTTCTGGCGATATTGACGCTGTTTTTCGTGGATTTCTGTTATGACAGGTGAATACATTGAACGGTGTGTGATTCTGGGGTTCAGGCTAAATCCATATCTGGGCTCATTTGCAGGAGTGAGCCGTGTCCTGCGCCAGCTACTAAGCAAGGTGCTCCGCTATCGAGGAGCACCTTGCTTTGTGGCTGGCGCAGGACTAATCTCACTCATGCAACTGACCCCTGCACTCAGTTCAAAGTAGTGCAAGACCCCGATTGCCCGATTGCTAAATTTCTATAAAAAAAAAAAACACTTTTCATGTCAGCTATGACTGTGCGTGCGCGCGCGCGCGCGTGTTTGTGTGTGTGTGTGTGTGTGTTTATTTAGCCTCTTCGCTGTCACTTGCTGCAGACTGTGCTTCTGTATTCTTTGTTAACTCCACGCGCAAGAGCCCAAGTCGTCAAAGGAACATGGATTCAAAGTGGTGTCAGCAAGAGGCATAGAACCTCATGAGTCCCCGCAGTTGCGGGGGCTCATGAGGTTCTATGACTCTTGCAGATGGATCGCGTTTACCTTTCCTCGGCAGTAAAGGGGTTCGTCTTTTATAAAGCTCTAGCCGGTTTATAATGGGCCAGAGTGTGCCGAATGCTACCAGCATTTATCTAAAGCGTTTAAAGGCAGTGCAGTATGATTATTCTTGAGAAAAGCGATATTTTCATTGTTGTACAATGGAAATCAATTTTTTTTCCTCAGAAATGGGCACACTGGCACTTGCCAAATGACAGCAAAATTAACTGAGGCTTTCACTTCGTGGCGATAACGTACGTGTGGTTGAGATTATAATAAATTGCATAGATATTCTTCTCCAGTTCATGAATATCAGGAAATTTCGTGATTATGAACCTGTGTGTTTGTCTGTGTGTGTATTGCAGAATCCTTTGTTTCTCTGGCTTTATGACCCCCTCCACTCCCACCATTTATTTGTAAAGCGCTTAGAGCTTATTTTAGGATAAGCGCTATATAAGTAGCCATTATTATTATTATTATTATTATTATTATTATTATTATTATTATTATTATTATTATTAATAAATCCCACTGAATCGTTTCGCGAGCGAAGCTCAAATCCTATACAGGTTTTCACATCAGTTAATTTTACTGTGTTTTCTTTTAATCTTTTATGAAGACCGAAGGGAAAGGGAGGATGTGTGTGTGTGTGTGGGGGGGGGGGGGGGAGGGGGGAGGGTCGTGCTGAATTGTATGTGAATGATCCCATTACAGCAGCAGAAAACAAGCGCGTGTGTTTGCTACAATGGACCACCAACTGACAAGTCTGGACGCATATTTACGCGCATTCCATTTAGCAAAGGCCATAATCAGACCTACGTCGGCCGTACTTTGGCTCGATGAGTCTCTGCACATTAGGACAAAGTTGTGACTTTTACCCTAATGAAAAGAGATAATTATGATAACGCGACCAAATCAGCTTTTTATTCCCAGTGCCAATGGTAGATATGCCCTTACGAAGTTGTGAGTTTTAACTCATTAAGCCCTGAGGATGAAATTATCAAATTCGGAAATAGCCTCTGAGGTCTACGTCACAGTTCTGGAGATAGATCGATCATGATAGTTCAAGGTAGTGTCAAGATAGCTTGGCGCCTCTAGGCGCTAAGCTATTTTTGACAAGAACTCTTGAACTATCATCGTAGATCCACATCCTCTCATAGGGTTTATGGGTTTACCCAATGTAGCACCAGCATATTTGAATCTTCATAGACCTTCTTAGATTCTCATAAACACCGTCGCCTGAATATGTGTTTATTGCAGAGTCTTGCATTATAGGATATGCCTTTATAAAGCCGTGAGTTTAACCCCTTCGATCACTGCCAGGTGTCGGGGATTATGTTCCTGAAAATCAATGCTCTCTTCTTTTGAGTATGTGATTGGTTTCCTGTAGTATCGTGAGTCTTCATTTTCACCGAAGGAGTTTCTTCCTTCGTGACGTGCCGCATACGGATACGCTGCATGTTGCCGCGTATCCGTATGCGGCACGTCTCGTTCGAGTTAACTCATTCTACCCCAGACACACCACAGCAAGATAAGGATCGACCATGATAATTCAAGGGTGATGCCAGAATAGCCTGGCGCCCATAGGCGCCAAACTTTTCTGGCATCACCCTTGAACTATCATGGTCGATCGGTGTCCTGCACTGCAATGCAGTCTTCAGAGGACAACGGCAAAATTTAAGGATTTCGGTGTTGGGGTAGAATGAGTTAAGGAATGCACGCGCACGCACGCAACCACAGACACACAGAGGCAAAGGTAGGTCAAAACTTCTAGTCCGATAAGCGGTTGGTTTTGTTTATTGATTCCTTCTGTAAGCAACGAAACAGGACAGGCATGCGCTGCGTGTGAAAAAAAGGAAAAGGAAAAGAAAAAGGAATACTGAATGTATGTCACTATTCAAGATCATGGATAACGCAGCGCTAAAAAGAGGGAGAATTTGAAGGAAAATACGGGTCAATAGATCATGACAGAGCTATAAGCCCCAGAAACACGGAAAACAAATTCCTGTGAGGCAGACTAGAGTGACCCTGGAAACTCAGGGGCGAATCTGGGGTGGGGTGGTCCAGACCCCCCCCCCCCCCTCCTCCCCGATCCAATTAAAAAAAATGCTATAACAACGTCCCTTTTTGGGGTGGTTGGACCCCCGCCACTTCCCCCACGTTTAATAATATTTTGGCGAGTTTTCACACCCCCCCCCCCCCCCCACTCTCCGTTGTTTGATATTTATGGCAAATGGTGAGAGTCTGAACACGCACGCCCCTTCTCTCCACCCTCCCCCTCCCCCCCCCCCCCCCCCCCCCCGCCTACTTGCTTTTCGATTTCTCGGGCCCTTTGTCTCATACAAAAAGTTGTAAACCCCTTTTCCCCCCGAGGTAACTGATCCGACCCTGAAACCAACTGTAGTAAACCCGCCCCCAGGCAGGCACGTAAACTCCTAGTCGTAGACATTTCCACGGGAAATTATTTGACTTGAAGGAAATCCCTATGGATTTCCTTTGACTCAAATATTGTTCCCACTATTTTGTAGTCCGCAGTCAATGAACAATATTTCGACTATTCTCATTTGGGTACGATGTATGTCATGGGTACGATATTTGAGTCAGATACCTTTAATGGAATCGAATGGTCCTCTTTGTTTTGAACAGTTTTCTAGTACAATGAATAACATTGGAAAAGATGCACTGAGGAGCAAAAGAAATGCGACATTTTTGGAATCATCGGAAACACGTTAGTGTTTTCGATGATTCCAAAAACGTCGCATTTCTTTAGCTCCTCAGTATATTTGAATCGATGACAATCTGTACGGGTTTCCTGAATCAAATATCTTTCCCATGAAATTTAATGCCTGTATGTATTTTGTGGTCCTGTTACAGTCCATACGGACTTTATCTGACTCAGATGTATTTGCCATGAAAGCTAACGTCTTTCTTTATTTTATACTCAAGATTTAACAGCTCTTCTCTAGTCTTTGTTGGAAGGTAACCTAATTTGTCATAAATGTCCCGGCATGCTTCATCCGTTGCTTGGGATACTTCGTACTTTATGTTCTTTCTCCACCCATACGCCGATGCACTGGAGTTTGCTTTGAATGTAACGAATCGGTCGGCAGACCAGGCCTTGGCGTGAGTCCTATTGTAGACAAAATCTCTGGCGTCGGAAGTAAAGTTGAGCCCCAGAAATGCGTACAGCTCTTGCGAAGTCCCAATCGGATCCTCAGCCAAAGTTTCATACCTCAAAAGCTTTATTCGATCTGGGTACGTTTCAAAAAGCGGCTCGACTGCGTCTAGATCTTCGCGGATCATGTCACAATAATAGCGCGTGAAGTTCACAGTTCTCTGCATGTCCATCTTCCAGAACACGACGTTTTGAGAGGAAATTGTCCCGCGTGGATCTCGCACCAAATAAATAACTTTCAGATCTGGGTTTCTTTCCAGAATTGTTCCGACAGCCCGCCCCCTGAAGCGGACGACTTTCGCTTGCTTGACCGGACACTTCAGACACTTTCGGCGAGCGTGCAGAAAACACTGCACTGCGTCTTTCGCTTTATGCCTGGAGTCGGCCAGGCACTTCCACAACATGCGGCCTCCGGGTAAGTTTCTCAGCTGGAAGTTAGCGATGTCGTCCACCTGCAGGGATTCAAATCTGCACGACAGGAAGTTCTCGAGCAGAAGGATGGCTTCGTAGTCGTATGACTGGCGCAGCTTTTCGGGATGTCTCCTGCAATGATAAACGTGTTAGGTTAATCACTTATAACTGCCGAGGCAATGCGACCGCTACCAAGCTGCAAGAGACATAAACCCTCATGAGCCCCCGCGACTGGGGGGGGGGGAGGGCTCATGAGGATTTATGTCTCTTATGAGTCTTATGCATATTTTGGGTCACATTTACATCTTCACGGGAATGCCGGCCAGTCGTGGCAGGCAATTCGTGATCACTGACAGTGAAGGAGTTAGTGATTACGTCACTATTCCGGGCCTTACAGTTTTCAGTCATAAGGTCACTGGTGCTAAGTCAAGGACTATCCAACCACATACGCACATAATTTATCAAACCCTTCACTGCGACTTGACGCATATTTTGTTTCTGGACGCATATTTTGTTTCATATTTTGTTGCTCATTTCACGTTCAAAAACCGCAATCGTCCAAGGAACATTGATACAAAATTGTCTGAGCAAGAGGCATAATCTTCATGAGCCCCCGCGGTAGCGTGGCCTCATGAGAATCGATGTCTCTTGCAGTTGGATCGTGTTCACTCTTTGTCGGCGGTGTATGGGTTATTTTGAAGCAGCTGCCCACTTTTTCTGCTACCCACTTCTTCTGACTGCCAGTGCTTTTTGTTCTCAGTTCCATCCTCTATTCCACCTGGTCGCAGATACTCTTTATAAAGCGCTGAAGCAATCTGGGCACACACAATACTCCAATCAAGGCTCGCGCACGTGACCAGAGTTCTACGGCTTCATTTCCTGTGCTTCTGCACCTATGGTTGATTACAGAAGATCGTCAGCTACGAATTCTACGTGCTATTTTTAGACACAATGAAGACACTACGTGCTATTTTTATTATTTGCTAAGGAAAAGAATGATGATCGACTGCATATTGCTTTAGGCGTAGTCCGGTTAACTCCCCTGTGCACGCAAACACCGGTGCTGTCAACAGGACGGGTGGCTGCATGCAAAAGGGTTTGATTGATTGTACATTGCTTAACGTCCCGACAGCAACAAGGCTTTCTCAGGACGTGCCTGCACTGCTTGTGAAAAAAAACAAACAAACAGAACATTGAATGTATGTCGCCAGCCGGTCAAATACGTTAAATAAACCTAACACATGGGGCCTAAATAAAGCTAAGACCATTTAGCAACACACATCCAATATCAAGAGCTACAGGCAGTGCAGACAGTAGGGAGAGTTTTAAAAAGGCAAATACAGGTGAATGGACCAAGGGTAGACAGAAACACATGCCCCAGAATAGAGAGAAAAACTCACCCTGTGGGGCTGACCAGGGTGACCCTGGGAACTAAAAAGTACCTAACCCCACCCAAGTCCCCCAGGGCAGACCCGGGTGGGGGCATGCAAAAGGGGTTGAAGTGGTGATAACTGGCAATGCTACAGAGGGAACGTACGACGTGCGCACTAAGGTGTCATTGGTTTAAACCCCTTTACTGCCGAAAAGAAGTGAACGTGATCCAACTACAAGAGACATAGATCCTCATGAGCCCTCGCAGTAGCGGGGGCTCATGAGGATCTATGCCTCTTGCTGAGATCATTTTGTATCCAAGTTTCTTGGATGGTGTTGATTTTTGGTCGTTGAATGAACCAAGATTTCAGAAACAAAAAAGTGCATACAGTGTACATACCAAGGCAGTCAGAGATTTAATTTGAAAAAAAAATCCAGAAATCAAAAATCAACTCACAGTTCATTAGGCGCTTCTATTTTGCCCGGGTGTCGAAACATGAGGCTGTTGAGCGGTTCGAAAATGGAGAATACATCAGGATGTCGGTCGATGATCTCGGAGGTGAAGCTGGACCCACTGCGCCCTTGAGAAACCAGGAGAATTTTGCTTCCGGGTCGCCGGAGCTCATAGTCTGGACAAGGAAGGTAAGGCACCGGAGGCACCATTCCAGCCGAACGTACAGAAAAGATACCTGCGAGGGAAGAAAAGACGGACATGCAGAAGAATATTTTGGAACGGAACTCAAGTTATTTAAAGAAGTACCCAACGGAGAAAGAAACACGCTTAGAAAAGACGGGCACAACACAATTTATTAATATTTCGGGTAAATACCCTTTGTCAAAATAGACAAACAAACAAACAGAGAGATTAGCCGCTACTTATCTTCATTGGCAGAAGGAATGTGGCAACTGAAGGAGGTGACGTAAAATAAAAGAAAAGGAAGAACAAAAGTGCGGAAAGAGTAAAAAAGCAAAACGTGAAACCAAACGTGAATGCAAGCCAGTGAAAAAAGCTGACGAAGGCATGCTAGTATAAGGAAAACGAGACAAACATGGAGATGCAGTCAAAGAGAAATAAGCAATCCAGACCAAAAAGGTGACTGCCAAGCGTGTAATATGCAAAGAAGTACCCAACGGAGAAAGAAACACGCTTAGAAAAGACGGGTACAACACAATTTATTAATATTTCGGGTAAATACCCTTTGTCAAAATAGACAAACAAACAGAGAGATTAGCCGCTACTTATCTTCATTGGCAGAAGGAATGTGGCAACTGAAGGAGGTCACGTAAAATAAAAGAAAAGGAAGAACAAAAGTGCGGTTAGCCAAGATACCCTTCAGCTGGGAGATGGATTGACTATGACATTTCAAAGACAGTGTGCCTCTCGTACATGCAGAAAAAAAGGGATTAACGAAACGGCGCAACGACTGGCATTAACCCATTTAACCCCACGGCTGCATTTCCCAAATTTTGCAGGGATCATCTAACGACTATGTAACAGTTGCATGAGATAAATGGACATGATAATTCAAGGATGGTGCCAGATTAGCCTGGCGCCATCAGGCGCCAGCCTAATCTTGCAACACCCTTTCATTATTATGGTCGATCCCTCTTCAGCTGTAAAGCGTTGGGATTAAATGGATTAAAGAGTACCTCCAGGACTGCGGCTTCACCCCAGTGACCAAGACAGAGCTGGCTGGCGCATTATCACAACTAATCACACCCTGCTGGTAACCTCGACACCAGGAACCAGTTGTATGAGTAAGCTTAGTCCTGCGCCAGCCACTAAGCAAGGTGCTCCGCGATAGAGGAGCACCTTGCTTAGTGGCTGTCACAGGAGTTGATCTCACCCGTGCAACTGACCCCAGCACAGCAAACTGCCCCGTGAATGCCAGGGAGAGGATAGTTGGGTTTAACGCCGAGCAGGCGACTAAGGTCATCTGACGGCGGGCCAGGCAGAGGAGATTGGCTGCGACTCATGCGACTTCAGCGCGTGATTGCCAAGAATAAGCCAAGAAAGAAAGAAACACGCTGAGAAAAGACAGTTGCAACACAAACCAACGAAGAAAGAAACGCTCTCAGAAAAGACAGTTGCAACACAATTTGTGTGGTAACTGGTTTTTTTCCTTTTTTCTTCTTAGCTTGTTTATTTTGTTCGTTGGGTCCCTCTGTACATTGTCACACGCTTGGCAGTCACCTTTTTTTAAACTAGACTTATGATCACGATTCAGCTGTCGGTAGCGCTTTTGGTCGCAAAGATTCATGTAGGAATAATAACATCCTGACATCCTGCAGGAATCACCGCGACAAAAAGTGCTACCAACAGCCAAAGGGTTAGTTACACCCACCAGATGAGTTGAAACCGCACAGCATCGCCCGAGGAAGGCAAAAGAGAGCAAGTTCATTTTTGTGAGAAGCGAGATTTTCGTTGTATTACATTTTCACAAAATGGACTTGTATTTTCCCTCACAGGGCAAAGAATGACTCCGTCGTCAGTAATAGGTTAAAATCCATTTTCCACAGCTAAGCAGTAAATGTGACGCCACTTTGACAGCTCTATTAGCAGACAGCTCTAGCATAGGGGCCCGATGATAGTAGCTTTGACTAATGCAAATCCGCTGCGCCACCGCCTACCGAGCTCAAGTCAGAATACAAGGGCTGAAACGGACCGCACGCGCGAAATTCTAGCTGTGGCCGAACGTTAAACCCTTTAGAAGAGTGCAGTGAAAGAGGTCTCTATGCACTGCAGTGCATCCCAAGTTTTCTTGCCGTGTTTACTCTAAAGTCGAAGCGAATTAGTCGAAAAGATATTGACAACTGAGCAGTGTTTAACCAGACTTAATTAAAGTAGACCTTTTCGGGCTGAGGGAAATACGTACCTAAAGCGACTACTGCGTGCAGGTCACAAGTTTATGTCAGTCGACAGTAAGACGCACTCTTGTTCTAATTTCATTGGATATGCTAATTTACATAAACCAATGAAAAATGAGCATGAGGCGTATTTCCGGCCACATCTAAAGCCTACAACCAACTCGACGTCTGTTATGAATGATGCTTGACTGTGCAAAAAGTGAGCCTTGAAACTAAACTATCAGTTTTAATCGGAGGACATATATTTGTGGCAAAATATCTACCGAGTCTGTTCAGTTCGAGGTTTTAGGCGGATGGTTGCTTTGAGGGTTGAAAACTGCTCTGGAATCACAGTGCTTCGTCGCTTTGTGTGCCTGTCGTTTCCTCCCTTGTATTCTGACGAGCTTAGTAGGCGGTGGCGCGTACGCGGTGGCGCAGCGGATTTGCATTAGTCGAAGCTACCATCATCGGGCCCCTATGAGCTATAGTAATAGTTCTTATCGTGCATATGATCATTTAAGTTTTCTTTCGTGCTATTTAATATTTTACTGTGCCATTGCGTTCTAAGGGGAAATGCAGACGCATCCATACCTCGAAGAAATTCAACAGAAAATTTGCCATCCATCCGATCAACTGTCAAGACGCACTTCGCACACTCATCCGCTCCATCACCTGCTTACCTGGCGGCATTGTTTGCATAGCCAAGCCAGGTGCGGATCTGGGGAGGGGGGAGTCCAGGATTTCTTCAAATGCCGTCTGAGAGTACCTTAATCTTGAAAGGTTCGAGATTACTGCTTACCTGTTTGCTGAATCAGCACTACACTGTACACCAGAATTGTGGGCACTAGTACCAGCCATACGTTCCGCAGCCATCTGCAGCCCCGATTGAGCTATTGTAAAATAGAAAACAAAGCAACAATAAATCAGATTATAATCTTGTATAAATGTCATGAAAGCAATAACATATGATACTATACAGTAAACTTTGCTCATTGTCTCCTCACTGTCAGCGACACGCAGATTCCATTAACCATTTCAATGTCAGCGCACGCGCCGGAAATGCGCGTCTGTACTCAATGCACACTGACCGACATTCGCGTAAAGACTGAAGAACACACTGTAAAAGATGTTCTTAATTGGACGAACTTTTGATCGGCAAACCTAGATCGGAGAAGATAGGCGATCTTTTGGTTTGTTTCTTAATTGAGGTTGAACAAACCTAGGCGAACTTCAGCAAACCAGGTTTGCCATGGTTCTCTTTCTTAACTGAAGTGCTTGATTCGGCGTACTTACTGTCTGCGAAGGTGTTCAAAATGGCTGTTGCTATGCCGCTTCGCGATTTGAACGATTTTTGCTTTTGTACTCCTTGCAGTAGCGATCCCACAAACAGCGTTGCGACTCCCACAAATCAATAAAATAGGTCTTGTTCTTCGCACGAGTGAAATATCGCCGTCCGCCATAGTTGTTTGTATCGGTGAATATCTTCTTATCTCCAACGCAAGTTTTGACCAATCAGAGAAAAGGTTCGCCTTGGATCTTTTTCCGACAGCGAACTATGGTTTGCCAAGGTTCGTGAACTACTTCGAACTAGGTTCGCCGTATCTTTAGATCGTCCAATTAAGAACCAACCTGGTTCGCTCGAGATCGTGAACTCTAGATCGTCAGAGTTCGCGAACTACCAAAAATAGGCATAAAGAACATAAGACTAACAACAGACTTAAATCATCATGTCTGCGGAGGATCACGAAAGTTTACTTCTCTTGCAGATGAATATCCTTCGACGTTCCTCGGCAGTTAAAGGGGTTAATTCAACGCCAATGAGCCCCAGGCGTCCCAGGAACACGGATACCAAGTGGTGTCAGCAAAAGGTATGGATCCACATGAGCCCCCGCAACGGCGGGGACTCATGAGGATCTATGCCTCTTGCAGTTGATTTGTGTTCCCTTTTCCCTCGGCAGTGGCGGGTTTTTTTTTTTTCGACAGCTGAAAAAAGGCACCAGGGTCGGCGTGTGGGGGGCTGTCGTCCTCGCCACCCTGCTGTACGGTTCCGAGTCCTGGGCCCTCTACCGCAGCCAACTACGACTCCTCGAACGCTTTCACCAGCGCTGCCTGCGTACCATCCTCAGCATTCACTGGAGTGACTGTGTCACCAACGTCGAGGTCCTTGAACAGGCGGAAACTGTGAGCATCGAGGCTTTGCTGCTGCGGACACAGCTTCGCTGGGCGGGGCACGTCTCCAGGATGGAGGATCATCGCCTACCCAAGATCACTCTGTTCGGCGAGCTCGCCACTGGACACCGAGACAGAGGGGCACCAAAGAAGAGATACAAAGACGGTCTCAAGAAGTCACTTAGTGCCTGCCAAATCGACCACCGCCATTGGTCTTCGCTTGCTGCGGA
>BTPG01000007.1:68826587-68836587 GCA_036245525.1 Semisulcospira habei
TCTCTCTCTCTCTCTCTCGCGCGCGGCTCTCTCTCTCTCTCTCTCTCTCTCTCTCTCTCTCTCTCTCTCTCTCACTCTCTCTCTCTCCACCGAGGATACACTGTCAAAACTATCTTTTCACATCTCCGCTTCAAATGTGTAGTTATTCTATTCATCTGGAACTAAAGTCCTGAAGTGGAGCGTGTGTAGGTGTGCAACAGTTACGGATTCTTTAATATGTGATAAATAATCCTGAAAGGTGATTGTGAACACCTCAAATGCTATTTTTGTTCCACGACTTTCGTTAGCCTAACCTTGGAGTAGATCTACAACACTGCACCAAGTGAGTTTTGATTTCTTGAATACTTTTTGTGAATGTTTGCAATAGTGTGGGCTTGAAAAGAAACAATTGAGCGTGTACTTCTTATATGCTCTAATTAAAAATGACTTGTCAAACAGACTGAAAATTACGTTTATTGATAACATTGTTTGCGTACATTTGCGCGTCTCGCGCCTTTTGGATCTAAAGCGGCTGACGCGTCACTTGGAACTTGAGCAGCTGACTCCGACAAATTATCTCCCTCTCGCGAGTGCCTTCCCCTAGAAATGTATCCCAATCACGCATTGGTATCATAGTCATGCTGTCGAACATCTAATTTCATGCACTATGATTGCCATTTCTGCAGCGCACAAACAACTCTCTGCCAATAAAATGTATATCCATCACCATGTCTGAAACATCAGCTACACCTACTGTAGCTACCCGTAATGTTTTCCAGCTACAGGATACTCGCGATGAACTACAAAAGGTTCTGCATTGTTCTCTCGAGGAATTATACGTATGGCGACGTGTCCTTTTGAGACGCTACTGTAAACCCGCGTCACACCAGTCATGTCTACAGATTGAACACCGTGATGACACTGAAGCCACTGTACAGGTCAACTGCACCGAGCCCCTTCTTGGCCCATCAATACCACCTGCTCACCTGTCCAAGACGATCATCAGACTAATCACAGATGATGATAAACTTATTACATACAGTCTTTACTTTAAGCACGTTGAAAACACCGGAACCCTGCTAGCCCAAGGTGTTCTCTGCCCCCTGGTTGGAGAGGATGAAATCGATAGTCTAGGACCGCTAGTAGCGTCAATCTTGGATGTGGACTGCCCAACCGCTGCCCTGGAGAAGGCGTATGCACGTCAGCTGGCCTCCATCCAGATGCCTGCGGTATTTTCAGACTTCGCTCCCACACCTGGAATTCTGAAAGAAACTTGCTTTGACACATCTACCAAAGCCGAGTGGTCTGACATCGACGAGGAGACACTGCTGAAATGCTGCCATTCTCCAGTCGCAAAGGGCAAGCATGACTTGTCTGAACCGGAGTGGTCAGACATAGATGAAGAGGAACTCCTCAATTGCTGCTCCACGCCACCAAGTTCTAGTATCAAACGCATTTGCAGCTCCGCGCGCCGCTATCGTCGCCTACCCACCGTCTTCAACACGCCCCACTTGTTTACAAAGATTGCACAGGTAGGGGAGGAAATCAATGCATTGACACATACATTTGAAGCTGCATCAAAAGCGCTCGAGGCCAGATTCACTGATCTTGGGAAGGAGGGTGTTGCTGCAGTTAAAGCTGTAGAATCCCGAACTGTCTTCCGGGATAACGAAAACAACGCCCTACTAGGTCAGCTTGACGCTGCAGTAAAAGCGTTCGAGTCCCGAGTGGCTGACCTGGAAAGGGAGAAGGTCGCGCTAGCCAGTCAGCTTGGCGCCACTCTGAAAGCTCTCGAGTCCCGGGTCGCTGATCTGGAAAAAGAGAACATCACCCTGGCTAGTCAGCTTGTCGCTGCTAATAAGGACATCACAGCACTGCAAGCACCGCAACAATCTGTGGCTTCATCGGGCGTCCAGGTCACTGATTTCATGCCGTCAGGAGCCTGCAGGTCCTCACTGTCCACTGAGAAGCCTACAACGTGTGAAGTGGCTGTCACTGCCACTGTCTCCACAGGTAATAGCTTTTCTGTCCTAGCTGACAACAGTGAAGACTCAAACCCTATTGTTCCCAAGAGCGGGGACTGCACTGGCAGGATGAAATCGGCTATACCGGGAAAAGGTGCAGTCCCCGTCAGCAATGATCGGCCAGCTACGTCCTCTACACATAATGACTTGCTCTCATCATGCGAACAGCTTCTCCAGCAGCCTATCATGGGCGAGGTTACCTTCCTCTTTGTTGGAGACTCCGTGCTCCGTCCAGTTGATGTCTACAGGATGGTGCCGGCAGGCAGTAGAGTCCAAAAATGTGCAGTCCCTGGTCTACAAATTGCCGACATTGAGAAGTGGGTAACTACCCAGCCAGGCCCACATCACCACGTGCAGCATCTCACCATCCATGTTGGGGTTAACGACTGCACTGACAAGTCAGCTGTGGAGGAACGCAGGTGGTCCCATCTCCTTCAGACATGTAAAAAAGCCTTTCCCGCTGCCAGACTACACATGTCTTCCATTGTACCTGCGAAAGGTGCACACCCAAAAAAGCCAGCAACCATGACGTCAAATGTGAACTTGAGTACAGCTTGCAAGAAACTTGGCGTTGAGTTCATAGACCATAGCAGCATCTTTCTCACTGCTAATCAAGCACCGCGTCAAGCTCTCTACCGAGACTCACTACACCCCAGCCCCCGTGGCACAAGGTACTTGGCACTCAACGTAGCTGCTGTATTCGCGTCTCCATCCAGTGACAACCCCCACACCGGAAATCGCTCACACAGGGTTACAGCGGGCAGAGAATCAGAGCACACGCCCGCTCGAAACAATTACCGTCGACAACACAGCTTTATCTCCTGGGGGCACACTCCACACTCTCAGCAGTCTCTGCAGTCAGAGACTTCTCAGCGGTCTAAAGAGCTCTGCCAGACACGTCTATACAGTGCAGTGGTTGCTGGAGCGCCCTCTCCCCAGCATACGTCTACTGGGGCTCAGAGTATAACAGATGCACACATGTTGACACCCCCACACTATGACCCTGCTACTAAATCACCTTCTGCAGGTCAGCCATTCTACCTGCCTCGTACTCATCACATGGCGTCACACCCCCTCTATAGCAACAACTCTGAGATGGGTATGTCTGCCCAGCATGTCTACCGGCCTACACCACCACAGATGGTACGACCCACACCCACACACGTTCAGCCCAGCGTCAACCCCTTGGAGATGGGGCAGCCTGTCTACTCACCTGACTTCATGGCCCCTTCAGCTCCATCTGCACAACCCTTTGACCCCCTGCGGCTTGTTGCAGAACTCCTAAAACCCTACATTATGAGCTGAGTTTGCAGTTCGATACACGGTGGCATGCCCCACTCTATGCTCATAACCTTCATACACCTCATATCTCTGTGTGAGAAGGATGATGGGCATAGACTTGGGTATGGCCTTCTTGTTTTATTTTGGTAGTCTCAATCACAGTGTTGTCACTGGCTTACTCCATTTTATGCCCCACGCTTTAGCCCAACTGGAAATCTACATGTCTAGACACTCACCGTCCAATACATGTTGGAAGGCGCAGGGCATAGAATAGAGTATGACCCTGTAGTTCTAACAATATATTCCGATGTGATGCCGATTCAAGATCTTCATCGACCGTTGATTGTGAGCTGCGTCTGAGAGAGAAAATGAAATATTGCTTTACTAGCATATGTTGCCACTTTACTAATGATGCATATCTGAGACTTTTCACTTGTCGAAGGTGTTAAGCATATAAACTGAATATGACCTCTGTCTGCGTTTGAAATGATATTCTCGGCAGGATCCTTTCAGCATGTCAGTAGCATACTTTATTTTATGCCCATCGCTTTTTTTCCCGTTACTGTATTGTCTTGACGTGCACTCGTACACATTATACGAGGAAGGCGGTGAGCATAGAATAGACTATGACTCTCTATTTTAATTCTTTGGTGATATTCACTACATCATAATCACTAGAATGTTTCATTGTCTGCCTGTCGACTTATCTAATATGTCAGGCTATGCGAGGCACTCATACTCAATACAATAGAAATGTGACGGGCATAGACTGAGTGTCTTATGATTCCTTCAGTATTATATGCCGATATATTACTAGATGAAAATAGTAATTCATGGATAGCATGTCTTACTGTATTTTGATTACTATTATCTATTTAATATCTTAAATGTGTGCTGCGATGGCATCATCTTGACATATCGTGCGAGTGTTGACACTTTCATCACAAGCATATTTGCATCTGCTTGTGCTTTTCTTGGGATTTGTCCGGACATAAGAAATTGCTAGACGCTTCTGCGATTTAAATAATAATAATTTTAGGGTATCTTGTAAGGCAGCATTGAGTTATAGGAACATTGAACTCTCATTTGTGACACGTATCGTGTTTGGAAATCTTATTGCGTGTCATTACTTATTGCATACATTAGATCGTTCGTGTTAAACCTGTTATCGGGTATTTAGCTTCGGTTATTTAACTTTACTTTCTCATTCTCTTGTTATTTCACAAGTGCAACCAGTTTCTTTTTTCTCCCATTATCCTGTAGTCAGAAAGACAGATGTCACCAAATACCAACAACCCAGATCGTCTCTTGAACATTGGCCACCTTAATGTGTATCATCTCTGCCGCAAAATACCTGACATCACTATTCTCTTAAATCAGCCATCACAATTTCATATCTTTGGCTTCACTGAATCCCGCCTGACAGACAATATCAGTGATCAGGCAATCTCCATACCTAATTTTGCTATTCTACGTCGTGATGCCACTGTTCTAGGCCAAACTGGCATAGTAATATACATACATGACTCTATAATTCAATATGTGACTAGAAGACTTGACCTAGAATCAAAGCAAATTGAATGCATGTGGTTGGAAATAAAAACATCGAAGTCATCACCCGTTCTTGTAGGGTTTATTTATAGAAATCCAGCGGCCACAGTGGCATGGCTTGATGACTTTGAATCAATGATTGACACAGTACAGAAATGCAGGGGTGATATACATATCCTAGGTGATTTTAATGTTGATTTGTTAAAAGACTGTTACTCTTCATGGAATTCAATGATCTCTTTTCTTGGTTTAACACAAGTTATTCAGTCGCCCACACGAGTTACTTCATCTTCTGCGACAATGATAGACCATATCTATACTACAAATGTAAATGCTGTTAATAATGTCCATGTTCTCAATTTTTCTATCAGTGATCACTTCCCAGTATCTTTCTCGCTGTCTGCCAAATTAGCTAAGAAATCTTGCACAGGGCATACTACTATTATTTACAGGTCTTTCAAAAAATTTAACCAGAATGGCTTTCTCTATGACTTATCCAATACCCCATTTAATGATGTGTTAAATTACAATGACCCAAATGAAGCCCTCACCCGCTGGTATGAACTGTTCCTCGGTGTTCTAGATAAACATGCCCCAGTGCGAACAAAACGTGTCAAACATCCCACAATTCCTGAATGGCTAACTGGAGAAATAAAAGCAGCCATGCAACTCAGAGATACACTTAAGAAAGAAAAGAAATTTATTGATTATAAAAAGCAAAGAAATTTTGTCAAATCTTTGGTCCGAAAAGCTCAAAGACAACATGCTGAACAGATCATTGCAGACGGCAAGGACCTGCGCTCTGTTTGGCAAGTTATCAACACCTTTACTAAAGGTCACAATCACAGAGACATGAACATTGCACCTGAGCTCAATGCAGATACCTTCAATACCCACTTTCTTAGCATAGCTGAGACTTTAGCACGCACTAATACAAATGATCCTGCGAAATACCAATGTTCTGAGCAACTACGATTTCACAGTAACAATACTGCTGGTTGTGTTTTCTCACTCCCCCCAATGACTGTTTTTGACGTGGGTAAATATATATCTAATATGAAAAAGAGGTCATGTGGTTCAGATGGCATCAGTTGCGAAATTCTTAAAATAGCCCTGCCCTACATAGTTGAGTCTCTAACGTTCATTTACAATCTTTCTATTCAAAGAAATATTTTCCCTGATGAGTTAAAAACAGCTAAGGTCATTCCCCTTCCCAAAAGCAAAAACTTAAACTCATTGAATGATTATAGACCTATCTACATTCTACCAGTTATCTCAAAACCTATTGAAAAACATATCCATACACATCTGCAAAATTTTCTAGAACAGAACTGTCTACTCAGTAAAATGCAGTCTGGGTTTCGCCCGCAACACTCTTGCCAAACTGCCCTTATACATATCATTGATAAATGGCTTACAGCCATTAATAATTCTCAGTTATCAGGTGCAGTTTTTCTTGACCTTAAAAAAGCTTTTGATTTAGTCAACCACTCTATCTTATTAAAAAAAACTACCGATGTATCACATCGATTCCAATACCGTACATCTCATATCATCCTATCTAAGTGACAGAAGACAGAAAGTTTTGCTTCATGGTAATTACTCGAGTGAAGGTTTAGTAACGTGTGGTGTTCCTCAGGGGTCAATTTTGGGCCCATTGTTATTCAACATATTTATCAATGATTTACCATTCTCTATCTCACATCCCGATGCAACGTGTGACTTATTTGCTGATGACACTACTATACATACATCAAACAGCGAATTGCCAAAAATAAACGAAGTTCTCCAGCAAAGTCTTGATGAGGTTTCAAGCTGGTGCCAACATAATCATATGATAATTAGTGTCCAAAAGACAAAGAGTATGTTAATTACTTCACGCCAAAAACATCAACGTGGTCTCCTGCCCTTAACATTATACCTGAACTCTGAGCCCCTTGATCAAGTTAAAAAACACCGTTTGCTTGGAGTCACAGTTGATAACCAGCTCAGCTGGGAACCACATATCGAAAACACCTGCAAAACAATATCTAAAAATCTATTCCTGCTATCAAAACTAAGTCAAATAGCTAACACTGAGACTAGAAGACTCTTTCTCCATGCCCATATTAAGACACACTGTGATTACTGCTCCACTATCTGGGATGGATGCAGTGACGTACATTTAAAGAAACTTAACTCATTGTACCGTCGAGGGGTAAAGTTAACTGTGCCTGGTCCCTCTCCCACCGACGAAAAGTTTAGAACCATCCGACTGCTAAACCTAAACAAACAGTTCACATTTAATCGATGCATACTTATGCATAAAATTCTTCACCATAAAACCCCATCTTACCTTCGTATGTTATTTTTGGATAGTCAAAGACAAAACACGAGGAACAGTTTGTTACAGCTACCAAGGGCCAGGCTCGATATATATAAAACCAGCCTTTCGTTCTCAGGTGCCAAAGCCTGGAACAAACTACCACCCCAAATTAAATCTATTTCTAATTCTAGAACCTTCAAAACTCGTTTATATAACATCTTGTTACAGTAACTTACTACCTGAACGGACTACTTATATATGTGTGTGTGTGTGTGTGTGTGTGTGTGTATATATATATATATATATATATATATATATATATATATATATATATATATATATATATATATATATATATATATATATATATATATATATATATATATATATAAAATTATTATTCACTATTATTGATATGTGTGCGCATTATTTGCATTGCTTTTTTCCAGTTTATTTCTTCATGTTTCGATTTATTGTGTTATTGTGTTTCTTACTCTTTGCTGTTAATATTTCTTTTCTAACAGGACAGTTTGTAAGAGAGGCGTTTCGCCTAAAACTTTATCCTGTCAATAAAACGTTTCATCATCATCTCTCTCTCTCTCTCTCTCTCTCTCTCTCTCTCTCTCTCTCTCTCTCTCTCTCTCTCTCTCTCTCTCTCTCTCTCTCTCTCAAATGGGCCTGCGAGCATAAAACCTCCTTCCTTTGAAAAAAGAATAATCAGTGAATAAATAAACCAATCTCTCTCTCTCTCTCTCTCTCTCTCTCTCTCTCTCTCTCTCTCTCTCTCTCTCTCTCTCTCTCTCTCTCTCCCCCCCCCCACACACACACACACACACACATGCAAGCACGCACGCACGCACGCACACAGACAAACACACTTTTCTAGTAAGCAACTTGACAACTGGCGTTTTCAGAAGAAGATGGTCAGAAGAAGGTTAAAATTACCTGTGTTTTGGGGAACACAGTGGATTAAGAGCCCGGCCATTTTGCATGTGTGTCTGGGCTTTTGATCCTCTGTTATCGTCGAATCGTGCAAGTCTTTCCAAACAAAGTTTATTGCGCCCATACGTATACGTACTTCAGTCCCACCTGTCAAGTTGCCCAGTAGAGCTCTTGACAGGCAGAAGGCGGTCAAGTAGGCTAGCATTCTTTTTGGCCCAAAACAGGGGCCAGTTGCATGAGCGAGCTTAGTCCTGCACCAGCCACTAAGCAAGGTGTGCTGCTATAGCGGCGCACCTTGCTTAGTGGCTGGTGCAGGACTAAGCTCATGCAACTGGTTCCAGGTGAATAAGTAAGTGAAACTTTGCTTTGTTGCATACTTGGCATGCTGTCCCTGCTCACTATGCACTGATCACATTGTGATTGATTTGGTCCCCCACCCTCCTCAAAAAAGGAAATAAGGAAGAAGAGAAAGATAATAATAGAAATAACGAATTCGAGAGGTGCCGCCTCCAGATACTCAGCTTTAAGCCGTGTATCTGGAGGCGGCACGTCTCGAATGAGTTAAAATGTAAAATAAAATATGATTAAATTAAATAAAATGAAATGCCGTCTACTTAGGTTATAAATAATAAGGTCGGATAGGACAAAAGTTGCATATACCAACACTTTTCCAGAGGTATTGACAGCACTCTAGCTATGTAATTCACTTCTCTTATAACAAACTTTGGATAAAACAACAAGAAAACTTAGCGATTTTACTGTAAATGAAATAAATAATTAATAAGTACATGAATAAACAATGAATAAATACGAAAAAAAAAGAAAAAAAAAAAGAAAGAAAAAGAAAGTATGCCCTAATCCCCCTAAAAGCTTCCTACGCCAACGCAGCTGTGGGCCATTTGAGTTCATGATGCCAGATTAGTTTGCTTAGACTTAAAAATTTAGCTGTGAAGTGTAATGGTCGCTTAACCCTTTGGGTGTCGGTAGTGGGTTTTGTCGAGGTTATTCCTGCAGGAATCCCCTCGACATAAACGCTACAGAGAGCCAAAGGGTGAACATCTTTCGTCAGGAACACGCACACCTAATGTTATTTCGCAATTTTAGGAGGCGTCCGACTGTAATTCAGCTTTGTCAGAGAATGATCGGTCATGAGGGTAGTTCATGAGGATAGATCAAGGGTAGTGTCCTATTAGCTTGGCGCCTGGAAGGCGCCAAGCTAATCTGGCACTACCCTTGAACTATCATGACCGATCCACCTCTTGCTATGGTTTGGTTTTACGGGGGGATACAATTCATAGTCGAGAGTTGTAACTAGCAAAAAGAACGACTAAAATGCTGAAACATTCAAGTACTGACCTGAAGCCTCGAAACCGCTGGAAACTGTCTGTTTACCAGTTGGCTACACATTCCCCATAAATTAAATTAATGCAGTCAGATCCGAGCACACCGCACGCAGTGGAACGGAACGGGCACCGAGTAGACAAATTCACGTTTTTGTGATGCGTATTTCTGCGGTTTGAAGTGTCGAAAAAAAGTTTCAACGTACGGTCTTTATTTCGTCTTCTTTCACAAAAATAAATACACGTGCATTGATACACTTTGTGGAAAGACATTTACCTACCCCATCCTGTGAGCACGGGTACCAGCAGTCTGTGAGTATACGGGTATCCACGATAAATTCGAACAATTCATGTGTGTACATGCATGCACGCACGTCGCGTTGCACAGGCTAGTGTAAGGGAGACACTTACGTTGTATTCACGACGATGCCAGTTGCGGCCCCTGCTGTTTGCACTTTACAGAGAGGCGGGTGCTAGACCAGGGTATGTAGACGGGACTACGTCTGTGCACGTAGCTGATATAAGGACTACGTCCTGAACGACCCACTAGCCTGCAATTTATGCTTTGATCAGAGAAA
>BTPG01000007.1:68839087-68881367 GCA_036245525.1 Semisulcospira habei
GCTAGATTTGAACAGGTCTATACGGGGCCTTTTTATAGAGAGACTGTTCCTGGAGGTGCTGTATTTTTTTCAGTTGGCGAAAAGAGCCTAGATAAGTAAGGTGGAGCTTTCTCGTTAAGAATTTTGTGCATCAGTACACATTTGTTTAGTGCGAGGTGCTTAACCAGAGGGAGAAGTCCGATGGCCTGCAGCTTGGCATCAGTGGATAAAGACGGATCAGGGAGGCTAAGCTTAGCAGCGCGCTTGTATAATGAGTTTATCTTCTTGAAGTGATTTTCACTGCAGCCATCCCATATTGTTGAGGCATAATCAATGTGTGGTTTAATGTAGGCATTAAAAAATAGTTTGCGCGTCTTAAGGTCAATGATCGTTTTAAGTTTGGAAAGTAAAAACAACTTTTTGGACAACTGTTTTCTCATATAGTATAGGTGGTTATGCCAGCTTAGATCATCATCTATTATTACTCCAAGCAGGCGGTGTTGACTGACCTGCTCAATTGGGATGGAGTCCAAAGAAAGATTGAGTGATGGAGGTTTGAGCTGGTGTTTCTGGCGGGTTGTGATAAGCATGCTTTTTGTTTTTGTGGGATTTACAAGCATGCGAATTTCATTACACCACCGACAGACTTCATGAAGACTCTCTTGAAGATTATTTGCAATTTCAGGCACAGTTTTACCAGCGGAATGTAATGTTGAGTCGTCGGCAAACATGTCACACTCAGCCGCAGTACACGTTACACGTAACGGTAGATCGTTAACGAAGATACAAAACAATAGTGGGTCTAAAATAGACCCCTGGGGCACCCCATACTCCACAAATTGTTCAGAAGAACATTTTCCATTGACGTAGACTGTTTGTGTTCTTTTTGTAAGATAGGAGTTCAGAAACGAAAGAGCCGAGGGGCTCTTTTTGTTTAAGTAGGTGGCAAGCTTTTTCAATAAGACGGTATGATCGATAAGATCAAACGCTTTTCTTAGATCCAAGAAGACAGCACCAGCCATTTTATTATCATTTATGCTGTTGACCCACGAATTCACTATTCGTGCGAGTGCAGTGTGGCATGAATGCTTGGGACGAAAACCTGACTGGTAATGATATAATAGGGACCTTTTTTCAAGAAATTCCAGAAGATGTTTGTGAACATGCTTTTCCAGAGGCTTCGAGAGAACTGATAGAAGGGAAATTGGGCGAAAGTTATTAATTTCAGAAGAATCGTTTGCTTTAGGAACAGGCGCTATTTTTGATTTTTTGAAAGATATTGGGAAGACATTTTTTGTATACATAGGTTATAAATGTATGTTAGAGGTTCCACTATGTATGGTTGCGGTAGAGGGCCCAGGACTCGGAACCATACAGCAGGGTGGTGAGGACCACAGCTCTGTACACGCTGATCTTGGTGCCTGTTTTCAGCTGTTGATTGTGCCACACCCGCTTGAAAAGTCGCCCGAAAGCGCTGTTCGCTTTTGCCAGCCTGCTGTCAAGCTCCTTGTCCAGCTTGGCGTCCGACGTGATAATGCAGCCAAGGTAAGTAAACTGGTGCACTGACTTTAGATCAGACTCGCCAATGGTGATGTGAGGAGGGCGATACACTGTCTTGGGTGCCGGCTGATGGAGGACCTCTGTCTTTTTCAGACTGACCTCGAGTCCAAAGAGCTGGGCAGCATCTGCGAAGCAAGACGTGATGCGCTGCAGGGCTCTCTCTGTGTGTGCAACGAGGGCAGCATCATCAGCAAAAAGCAGCTCACGAATCAGTTGGTCTAGGGTTTTCGTGTGGGCCTGCAGTCGTCTGAGGTTGAACAGGCTGCTATCGAGACGATACCTGATGTACACTGCATCGTCATCATCAAGGTCCACTGTGGCCTGCTTCAACATCATGCTAAAAAAGATGGTGAAGAGGGTCGGTGCCAGCACGCAGCCCTGCTTTACGCCGTTGAGAATAGGGAATGGTTCTGAGAGGTCATTGTTGAGTCTGACCTGGCCTTGCTGGTCCTCGTGTAGCTGGACAATCATGTTGAGGAACTTTGGGGGACAGCCAAGTCGCTCCAGGATCTGCCACATGCCTTGCCTGCTCACAGTGTCGAACGCTTTTGTTAGGTCGACAAATGTTACGTACAGCCCTTTGTTCTGCTCGCGGCACTTCTCCTGTAGCTGTCTCAGCACAAAGACCATATCGGTGGTGCTCCTGTTTGCTCTGAAGCCACACTGGCCCTCTGGGAGTTGGTCTTCAGCGATGGCAGGTACCAGCCGATTCAGGAGCAGCCTTGCAAGGATTTTCCCAGCAATGGACAGCAGGGTAATTCCCCGATAGTTGGAACAGTCAGACTTCTCGCCTTTGTTCTTGTACAGGGTGATAACGACTGCATCACGGAGATCTTTTGGTAGTGTTCCTTCCTCCCAGCAGCAGAGAAAGAGGTCATGGAGCTTGTTGTGCAGTGCTGTGCCTCCATGTTTCCAGATCTCTGGCGGTATTCCATCAATGCCTGCTGCTTTGCCACTCTTGAGCTGGTGGATGGCTGTGAGGGTCTCTTCAGCGGTGGGCGGTTCGTCCAATTCAACCTTTACTGGGAGGTGTGGGATTTGTAGGACGACTGCTTCTTGAACAGTGCGCTCAGCGCTGAAGAGGCTCTGAAAGTATTCCGACCAGCGGTTCAAGATGGAGGTATTATCTGTGAGGAGTGCCTGGCCATTCGCGCTTCGCAGGGGACTTTGTACCTCTACCGCAGCCAACTACGACTCCTCGAACGCTTCCACCAGCGCTGCCTGCGTACCATCCTGGGCATTCACTGGAGTGACTATGTCACCAACGTCGAGGTCCTTGAACAGGCTGAAACTGTGAGCATCGAGGCTTTGCTGCTGCGGACACAGCTCCGCTGGGCGGGGCATGTCTCCAGGATGGAGGATCATCGCCTACCAAAGATCACCCTGTTCGGCGAGCTTGCTACTGGACACCGTGACAGAGGGGCACCAAAGAAGAGATACAAAGACTGTCTCAAGAAGTCACTTAGTGCCTGCCAAATCGACCACCACCAGTGGTCTTCGCTTGCTGCGGACCGTGACACCTGGCGCTCCACCATTTACAAGGCAGCTGTCTCCTTTGAGGACTCTCACAGAGCTAGCCTTAAGGACAAGCGGCTCAGGAGAAAAAACAGAGATGCCGCAGCTCAGAACCCCGGCCATACCTTCCCCTGCAGCCACTGCGGTCGAACCTGCCTGTCTCGGATTGGCCTCCGCAGCCACGAACAAGCCTGCAGACGTCGTGGGCAACTCCTATAAAATCTTCGTTCGCGAAGTCAAGCCAAGAGAGATGTATGGTTGCGACAGGTCAAAGATATATCCATTGATACCATCACTGCCCGAAGACGTTTTCTTTTTTAGGATGGAAATGTATTTGCCTACCTCGTGTACAGCAATATCAGGGATGACGAAAATATCATCTGAGGACAATCTTTGCTTACAGAACTTTGTTAGCTTCTCTGGTGTGGAATATATCGACTGATTGCGATTGTGAGAACTGAGTAAGTCTTTGGGGGCTGATAGAAAGTGGTTATTAAACTCCTCAGCGGAGAGATTTTCTGGAATGGTATTGCACTGTTTACGCTTGTTGTTGGTAAGCGTATTAAGTGCTGTCCAGATAGAGGAAGGGTTTCTGTCTTCTTCAACTGTTTTGGTTATAAAAGATCTCTGCGTCTCTCTAATTAAGTACTTAACTTTATTTCGCAATCTTTTAAATTCTTGAAAGTTCTTTTCTTTCTTAGCCTTATTTCTATCATCCATTGCTTGTTTGATTTCGTCGGTTATCCATGAGGGAGGCTGGCGGGATCGGACACGCTTTCTTCTTTCTGGCGCATGTTTGTTTAGCACCCCTAGGAACAGTTAGTTAGTTAGTTATTTGGGTTTAACGCCGAGCAGGCAACTAAGGCCATCTCACGGCGGGAAGGGTAAAAATCTGGTCAGCCAGACTAAAAGAAAGGTCTTAAGACATGATGTAAATATACCTTAAAAATATGTCAGGCTAAAATGTCGCACAGGTCTTTAAAGAAAACGTCGAAAGACTCTCAAAAAGGTCAAAATAATAGAAACATCATAATCTATAAACGCTCAAATCTTATTAAAAATATGGCACTCTCTCAGAAAACTGAAGATCTTGTCCGGGGGCACATCCCGGAACAAAACCTTCAAGGAGTCTGCCGTGAAATGTTTATACCTTGTGTCGATTAGATCAGCACAAGACAACAAAAAGTGTTGAACAGAGTACTGCTCGTCGCAGGCATAACACCATGGACGCTCCTCCTGTTTAAGTAAATAAGAGTGCGTAACATACGTGTGCCCGATGTGGAGCCGAGCCAGGACAGTCTCCTCACGGCGGCTGCCGCAGCGATAAGGTAGACCGTCGGACAACTTAGGAAGAGCTTCATGCAGCTTGTTAGCTTCCTCTTTGTCCCACTCGGACTGCCACTCATGGGCTATGTACGCACTAGCCACATGTCTAAAATCACTATAAACAGTCTGTGTGTCAGGGACAGGGTCATTGCGGGCATCGTTGGCAGCAGAATCTGCGATCCTGTTGCCTTCGATGCCCACATGCCCTGGCACCCAAATAAAAATGATATCATAATATTCCTTCGTCAAGTCCGCGTGGAGCTCTCTGATCTGCACCAGCAGTGGGTGGTCATTTCCGGTGCCCTGAAGGGCCTGCAGGGCAGAAAGAGAGTCAGACAGAATCAGGAAGTTCCTTTCTCTAGATCGATAAGCATGCCTGAGTGCCAGCAGAACCGCCTGCAGTTCCGCACTAAATACAGATGAGTGGTCTGGGAGGCGGTGCTTAAATGGGCGTCTAGGATGGCGAGAGGACACTGCGGCCGCAGCCACTCTCCCATCCTCAGACTTTGACCCATCGGTATAGATGCGACAATAGCCAGGAAAAATTGAAAGCAGTTCATTGAGGCTCTGTTGGTATATGGCTGGTGGAGTAGAGTCTTTCTTGTGGGCAGTCAAGTCCAGCAAGATGTCAGGAACTGGTAAGAGCCAAGGTGGAGTGATGTGTTGCAGGGATTCCGAAACTCTGTCCAGGTCCAATCCGGCCGCCTGCAGATGAGGTCGGACACGGAAAGAAAGTGGACGGACAGCTCCCGGATGGGTATCGTACATCTCTGCAAACGATGGTTTAAAAACACAATCATAGGCAGGGTTGTCTGGATGGGCCTTCAGTTTCAGAACGTAGCTGAGCATGAGGCGGATGCGGCGGAGCTTGAGAGAAGGCTCCCTTGCCTCGGCATACAGACTAGGAACTGGAGACGTCCTGAAGGCCCCAAGACATATCCGCAGACCCTGATGGTGAATAATTGTGTTCAGACGCTGTAGCACAGACTTGGAAGCTGAGCCATACACCACAGAGCCGTAATCCAGTTTGGACCAAACAAGGGCCCGGTACAGACGAAGTAAGACAGTACGGTCCGCACCCCAGTCAGTACGACCGACGACACGAAGAATGTCGAGAGCCTTCTGACAAGAGGTTCTAAGGTAATTAATATGGTTGCGGAAGGTAAGTCTTTTGTCAAAAATGACCCCCAGAAACTTTGCCTCCTCGGCCACCTTAATTGGCACTCCAGCAATGCTCAGGCTAGGTTTTGGAAAAAATTTCGTCTGGTTAGTAAAATGCACACAGACAGTCTTGGAGGGCGAGAACTTGAATCCATTGAGAGACACCCACCCCTGGATGCGATCAACGCACAGCTGCAAGCGCCTCTCAAGGGACGCAAGTCCTCGACCACGTGCGCACAAAGCAAAGTCATCAACAAACAAAGAGCATTCAGAATCATCCTTGACGGCCTTTACAATATTATTAATTTTAATACTAAATAAAACAGGAGATAGAATGCTGCCCTGTGGGACACCCATCTCCTGTTCAAAGGAGTCGGAGAGGGTGGAGCCCACACGGACATGGAACGACCGGTTAGTCAAAAAATTGTGAATAAAAACGGGCATGTGCCCTTTAAAACCCATGTCCAACAAGTCAGACATTATGCCATACTTCCAGGTAGTGTCATATGCCTTCTCAAGATCGAAGAAAATTGCACAGACATGCTGCTTGTTGACAAAAGCATCTCGAATAAATGATTCAAAGCGGACTAAATGGTCAGTTGTACTACGGAAGCGCCGGAAACCGCACTGGAGGTCTGTGAGGAGACCCTGTGACTCAAGATGCCACACCAGGCGGGAGTTGACCAGGCGCTCCATAGTTTTACATAAACATGATGTCAAAGCGATAGGCCGGTAGTTGCCCGGGTCGGAAGGATCCTTACCCGGCTTGGGGATCGGTACAACCACAGCCTGGCGCCAAGACGGCGGAAAATGACCAGTTCTCCAGATATGGTTAAAGGCCTTGAAAAGTACAAGGAGTGACCTCTCAGGCAGATGCGTTAGGAATTGATAGTGGACGGTATCTAGGCCAGCAGCAGAGTCATTACATTTCTGCAAGGCTTGCTGCAATTCTGATAATGTAAATGGGACATTATAGTCTTCTGAGTTATTGGACTTAAAATCACAAATACGAGACTCTCGCTTCTCCTTCTCTCTCTGGAAGAAAGGTGAATAGTGCTCCGTTGAAGAATTATGGGCAATGGTGGAGGCAAGCAAATTGGCCACAGCTTTTTTATCTGTAACCAAGCTGGCACCATCTCTAAGATGGCCAACAGAAGCCGAGCCACCCCCGCCCCTAATTCTCCGAACAGCCTTCCATACTTTCTGGGACGGAGTCCGAGAAGTTAAAGATGAGACGAAGCGTCTCCAGGAAGCACGGCGTTCACGTTTAAAAATGTAACGAGCTTTCGCCCTCTGTCTTTTAAAGGTTAAAATATTCACTTGCGACGGATTACGGAAAGCACGTCGCTGAGCAGATTTGCGCGCTATTTGGGCCTTGCGGCACTCTTCGTTGAACCATGGTACTCTCGGCTTTCCAGGGACTGATGCGGAAGATTTAGGGATGGTTTCACCCGCTACGTCCAACAAAATAGTAGTAAAAGAAGAAATAGGTTCTTCAGATGACATGACCACCTCCTCTGTAATACGAGACTGACAGAGGGAGGCGAACAGAGGCCAGTTAGCTTTCTTAAGATTCCAGCGCCCCACCGGCGGATCCTCCCCACAGCTGACCGATGACAGGACTACTGGGAAGTGGTCACTACCACACAGGTCATCGTGAACCTTCCAGTCAAAGTCCAGCATAGGAGAAGGATCACACACAGTGAGGTCTAGAACAGAACTAGATCCTGAACCTGGGTTAGAGTATGTAGGTGAACCATCGTTAAAGACACACAGGTTAAGTTGAGAAAAAACATCTTCTAACATCTGACCTCTGCCATCATAGTGGTCACTACCCCAAAGGTGAGCGTGACCGTTAAAATCCCCCATGAGAATAAAGGGAGGGGGCAGTTGATCAACTAAATTAAAAAAAATCATTACTACAGACCCGCAGGGATGGTGGCAGGTAAATGCTGCATATGGTTATGGTCTTCTTCAAGGTAACCCGAGCTGCGACAGCCTGAAGACAGGTGTCGATGCTAACGGGGCTACATAATATTTGGCTACTAATGAGAAGAGCCACTCCACCCGAGCGCCTCTCCGAATCAGAGCCTTTATGTATAACATTAAGGGTCAGAAGTCTTCAGGTAAGTCTCCTGAAGAGATATTACTGAGGGGTTATGGCACTTGACTAAAAGACGTAATTCCTCAAAGTTAGCTTGAAAACCACGACAATTCCACTGAAGCAGAGAGTCCATGATTATGTCTTATCTGGGGGTGCGGAGTTTTTCCCCCCTTCTTCCTTTGCCTTGGAAGGAGTCGGAGAAACAGAGGGGCCGGCTCCCAGGCCTCCTCTGGTTCTTAGGAGATGAAGGATGTGGAGCTGCCGCAGCATCGGCAACTTCCACTCCCTCCATCTGCTCCTCCAATGCAGCATATTTGTTTTGAAGGGGGACATCAGTGTTCCCCTTCTGGGCCCGTGCGCACGGCGGTCCCATAGATTTCTTAGACTTCTGGTCCGCAGGGATGGTGGCAGGTAAATGCTGCATATGGTTATGGTCTTCTTCAAGGTAACCCGAGCTGTGACAGCCTGAAGACAGGTGTCGATGCTAACGGGGCTACATAATATTTGGCTACTAATGAGAAGAGCCACTCCACCCGAGCGCCTCTCCGAATCAGAGCCTTTATGTATAACATTAAGGGTCAGAAGTCTTCAGGTAAGTCTCCTGAAGAGATATTACTGAGGGGTTATGGCACTTGACTAAAAGACGTAATTCCTCAAAGTTAGCTTGAAAACCACGACAATTCCACTGAAGCAGAGAGTCCATGATTATGTCTTATCTGGGGGTGCGGAGTTTTTCCCCCCTTCTTCCTTTGCCTTGGAAGGAGTCGGAGAAACAGAGGGGCCGGCTCCCAGGCCTCCTCTGGTTCTTAGGAGATGAAGGATGTGGAGCTGCCGCAGCATCGGCAACTTCCACTCCCTCCATCTGCTCCTCCAATGCAGCATATTTGTTTTGAAGGGGGACATCAGTGTTCCCCTTCTGGGCCCGTGCGCACGGCGGTCCCATAGATTTCTTAGACTTCTGGTCCTGAGCAGCGGTCCTGCCGCTAGAGTTAGCGGCCTTAGAAGGCTGACCAGAGCCAGAAACCTTTGGCGTTGACAAACTAGCAGGCTTGGGTGGGGGCTGAGGCTTAGGGGCAGCAGAAGGCGGTGCCACCGGACCGGTAGCGTCCGCCCTCTGCGTTCCCTGGCTCCTTGTCACCACCGAAGGAGGGTTACTCTCCAGGGGCGAGAGGATCCGAGGCTCCGCCCCCAACCAAGAAGTTGGGGTTTGACAAGAGAAGTCTTTGGTGGGGCGCTTGCCTGCCACCGCAGCACTGAAAGTATACACAAAGTTGTTATTTGAGTTTTGAGCAGCCTCAGCTGCACCAGGACCGTCAACCAGTTTTTTTTGCGTCCGCAAAGGACAGCCCCTTCTCCACACGCACCTGCTGAATCCTGCACTCGGAGATCCAACGAGGGCACTTCTTGTCCGAAGCCATATGCGCCCCCTGGCAATTCACACACAGGGGGATGGCTGTGCAGGACTCAGCAGAGTGTCCGGGCTTAGTGCAACGGGCGCATAGAGCCTCTGCCTGGCGGCATGTCTTCTGCCCATGGCCATACTTTTGGCACTTAAAGCACCGGAGGGGGAGAGGGACGTACTTTTTCACTTTTAGGGAGTAGTAACCTCCCCAGATGGTAGTAGGAGCTGTGAGGGTGCCAAACGTCAGGGTGATGGTAGGGAGACGGATCTCCCTACCACCTCGTTTGGAAATGAAGCGCCTGACGTATAATATAATAACGGTATTATTATTATTATTATGACGTAGGTCACCCCCTGTGACTTAAGGTTCCGTACAAGTTCATCTTCAGACAGTTCGGCCAATGCTTGATCTTTAATCACTCCTCTAGAGGAATTCATTGTTTTGTGGGGAGTGACCTCCACTGGAGTGTCTCCGATGGAGGAGAGCCTCAGTAGCCCATTGGAGTGTGCCCGGGTACGGCACTCTACCAACAAGTCACCAGATCTGAGGCGCTGGGCCTCAGGCCTGCCAACACGGCTCCTGAGGGTCTCCCCTACCAGGAAAGGGTGCAGCTTGGAAACAGGCTTCTCTTTAACTTTGCTGTGGATAATGAGAAAGCGAGGCCAGACGGCCGAAACCTGAGGCGTCGCTTCCCCACAATCGGAGTCGCTATCATTTTCAAGGTCAATGTCAGTGGCTATGTGCCGCTTTGGTGCCAGTTTTGGTTTTTTGATATTTTCCATATTATAGTATGATAGATATTCATCCCCCGGGGGTCCTCGCCCGCCACCGAGCCCAACAAGGGAACGTGCAATTGTCGGCGGGTCTCCAGCCGACGCACAATGGAGACTGCCCGAAAGATATACTCAAGGGGGTAAACCCGATTGAACCGTTTGAGCCACCGCCTTCTATCACACGGTTGAATGCAGGGGAATACTGGCGTAAAGCACCTAATCAGCATCAGAGGCTATAGCATGGTGCTCCGTATAACAACCCGCATGTCAACAGGGGGATAGGGATCGACGTGACAAGAGCCGATTGACTAGGCCGGTACGACTAGCCTCCCGTTTAGGCAGAAGTCAAGGCCAAAGTGGAGTGTTTCAGCCACCAGGATCCTCTTCTCTCCCGACACGGGTCTCCAAGCACGGCAAACACTTGGGATCCAAAGGACCAAACGCTCATGAGTATTTTAAGGACCAATCCAACATGGTAAGACCTGGGTTAGCACAGCTCCTTAAAAACTGGACCAGTGAAAAAGACTGAACAACATATCTGCTGACATCAAGTCCTAATCCTGGACAAAGATGACACCCGTCTGCTAGCCCACTCATTTAGGGACTGAGGCCCCTAGGAACAGATTAAGTAAGACAGAGACAGCCTTATCTTACTTACTTACTTACGCCTGTCACCCCTACCCGGGTATAGGCCGTCGACGAGAGACCTCCAGCAACTCCTGTCCTGTGCTTCTCCTTCGATTCTACTCCAGGTGGTTCCCAGTCTCTTGATGTCTGCTTGGAGGTCTCGACGCCAGGAGTTTCTCGGCCTACCTCTGTTCCTCTTTCCCTGGGGGTTCCATGACAATGACTGCCTAGTGATACTGGAAGCTGGCTTTCTCAGACTGTACAGCCTTATCTGGGTTGGTACAATTGTACACATCATGAAACGATGTAAGGCTAAGATCGTGTAGAAAAGCATCTTTGTTTAGGTTTTTAAAAGACCTATAGGTAATGTACACATGCTGATCCCTCTTTTCTTTGGGCATCTTACACGACCATGTACAGGTGATGGGAAAATGATCACTGACAGCTAGTGGGGGGACGCTGGTCTCTAGTACTGACTTACAGTTGTTGGTATAGATGTGATCAATGAGTGTAGCGGATGATTGGGTTATTCTAGTAGGAGCTTGGACTAGTTGCTTCAACCCAAAAAGAGTTGTTGTCGATTGCCACGTGGGATTTGTTTTCAGTAAGTCAATGTTAAAATCACCTAACAGTAGTACATCTTTGTCAGTGTCATTCACTTTATCCATCATCTGCACAAAGTCATCATACCACTCGACAGTGGACGATGGATTTCTACATAACCCATTATAATTCTTATAATCACCACGACTGTCAAAAATAACTTGCGTGATAGTTTGTAAAACTGTCTACTCGCATGCAGCACAACACGTTTGGCTATGCACTATAATCACTAATCTTTACATTTAGTCCGGCTTACAAAAATGGTGTATATGCCGGCCAGACACAAGTCAAACGCGCAACTGTACTGTACACAGGTCAACCACAGTACAAATAGTCCAACGATTTCTCTAAACTGTCAGACTGCAACGAGAGAGAGAGAGAGAGAGAGAGAGAGAGAGAGAGAGAGAGAGAGAGAGAGAGAGAGAGAGAGAGGAGAGAGAGAGAGAGAGAGAGAGAGAGAGAGAGAGAGAGAGAGAGAGAGAGAGAGAGAGAGAGAGAGAGAGAAATGAACTGAATGAAATGAAACTTTATTTTCCAAGGATAAAAGAATAGGTGCGCAGACCTTCATTCTTGTCCTTGCTACACACTACAAAACAAAATAATGTACATAAAATCACTCTCTTACCCCCCCCCCCCCCCCACGCGCGCCGGTGTGCAATTGCCGCGTGCACAGGTTTGTGCCAGATTAGCTTGTAGCCTACAGACGCCAAGCCAAGCCTGCACAACCCTCCACACAGACACTCACACACACACACACACACACACACACACACACACACACACACACACACACACACACACACACACACATCAGTATATCATGTACACATACATTCTATCGCTTAAAACTATACTACAGCAAATATAAAGAGTATAAAGGATTTTGTACATAAAACCGCTATTGTTCTCATCATAAAAATCAACACGGCTCACTCCAACAAACATACAACAGGCACACACACACACACACACACACACACACACACACACACACACACACGGTACACACACACACACACACACACACACACACACACACACAGGGTGACAAAACCATCAGAGTGGGTTACCTACCATTTTATGTGAAAATGGGTTCCCATATTTCTATTTATTCTAGGGCTCTGGAGTTGATGCGAATGTTTAGAACTCACCTTGTAACTAAGCTCTACAACTTAAAACAAAAAAGACATTTTCTAGAAACAGAGCCACTGGATGGAGAAAAAATGGGTTTCTACCAATAAAGTGGGTGCCTCTCACACAAAAACTGGCATTACAGTAGAAATGGGTGTCCTTGTCAAATCATTCATTTTAGCATGGACATCTCAAGAAAATGAGAATCATCATGAGAATCGCTGCGAATCATCCTGGAACAGTCGCTAGAGTGGAACTCGTCCCTCTACATCAACTTCCTTGATTACGAGAAGGCCTTCTACAGCGTCAACAGAGCCACCTTGTGGAAGTTGCTGAGACACTATGGAGTACCTGAAAAGCTCACCAACATCATCAGGAACTCCTACGAGGGACTGACCTGCAGAGTGATCTGTGGAAACCAGCTCACCCACGCCTTCCAAGTCCGGACAGGGGTGAGACAGGGGTGTTTGCTGTCACCGTTCCTGTTCCTTCTGGCCATCGACTGGGTCATGACGACATCCACAGCACAGAAGCGAAATGGCATCCAATGGACACTTTGGACCCAACTGGACGACCTGGACTTTGCAGATGACCTAGCCCTGCTCTCGCACACCCAACAACAGATGCAAGAAAAGACAAACGCAGTGGCAGTGAACTCCGCAAGGCTAGGCCTGAACATCCACCGTGGAAAGAGCAAGGTGCTGAAAGTCAACGCTGCCAGTGGAACGCCCATCACACTGGAAGGCGAGGCGCTAGAAGAGGTGGAGAGCTTCACCTACCTCGGTAGCATAGTCGACAAGAAGGGGGGGGGGGACGGATGCTGATGTGAAGACCAGGATAGGCAAGGCCAGGGCAGCATTTCTCCAGCTAAAGAACGTCTGGACTTCAAGAGATCTGTCAGTCAACACCAAGATCCGACTGTTCAACACCAATGTGAAACCAGTACTCCTCTATGGAGCAGAGACCTGGAGGACCACAGTGTTGACCACCAAGAAAATACAGACGTTCATCAACAACAGTCTGAGAAGGCTCCTCGGGATACGCTGGCCGGACAAAATCAGCAACGAGGAATTGTGGCAGCGGACAAAGCAGAAGCCTGCAGAAGTGGAGCTTCAACAACGCCGCTGGAGATGGATAGGTCACACACTACGCAAGCCAGCAACCAACACCACAAAGCAAGCCCTAAGATGAAACCCACAGGGGAAAAGGAAGAGAGGTCGGCCACGAAACACCTGGCGACGTGACCTGGAGACAGATGCCAAGAAGATGGGCCACACCTGGGGACAGCTGGAGAGACTCGCCCAGGACAGAGACGGCTGGAGGGACCTTGTCGGCGGCCTATGCCCCAGGGGGGGGGGGGGGGGGGGGGTGATGGGCGTAAGTAAGTAAAATCTCAAGAAAATTAGGTGTCTGTAATAAGGTCAAATTCACGGAATAGTTGATGCTTCTTTTCCACATTTATTTGATTGTTGTCATTCTTTATCAACTTAATGTATATTCCTTCTTTTTCCTGCATTAAAAATGTAAAGCACAATGACACAACACACAGTGAACAAATACCTCACTAAAAATACCTCTGGTTGATTTTCTAATGATTGTTTGGGTGGGGTTGTGGGGGGAGGGGAGGGGTGGGGGTGGGGGTGAAGGTGGGGAGGGGGTGGGGGGGGTCATCACTTTGGGTTTTATAGAGCTGCTGAATGCTCTCTTATGAATGAAAGATTTTAATTATCCCTGGAATCAGGAGGTCATTTCTGAGGCGCGCAACGAGTTGCACATCAAACCACCCACAAATATACATTTGGAGTGCACCAGATGGATCCAGTTGGACAAGTCCCACACTCCACACTATAGGACAGCTAAGACTGAGAAGCAATCGCGGCGTTTATGGCGCGGTGCAAGGTTTAAAACTAAGAAACTGTTGTTTTTAGAAGCGTGTCGGGCAACAGTTTTTATTAAAACTGTTTTAAAACCTCTCCTTATACTCAACTTTTGTTAATGTTAAAAGTGTTTTCATTTACAGGCGTGTCGTAACTGTTATGCATCTATTCCAACGTAATAGTGCTGGATATCATAGTTTTCCCATTGTCGCCTTCTCTCTTCACTCAGCACTCGACTTTCCAGTCCTTCCCTCAAACACGCAGCATTAACACAAACAATACTTTACTATTACACCCTTTGGCAACATTAGGTTTTTTTTCCCCTCTGACCTAGCATTACATACTGCACTAAACGACCGACTGCAGCAGACGACGCGCCTAACGCCGGACACTGACTGTGTGACGTCATTTGCATTCAATCAATTTGTGCATACAATCTGACAGGAGTTGCAGTCAAAAAGAAAGCATAACACCAACAAACCCACAAACAAAGCAACAGGTTGAACCAAAAGACACAAGACAACAGCAGCCTCCCCCAAAGTTTATACGTCCTCTCTCACACTGCGCACTCATACAATCACTTCACTTCTTAGCAACCGGCGCACGAATATAATTATAGGCTAAGTCAAAGAAAAACAGAAGATAGTGGTGGAAAACCCTTTAAAACAGAAACAAAGAACGACGTTTCGGATCAAAGATCCTTTTTCATCTGACATGGAAACAAACGTAGAAAACGTATAGGCTAAGTCGCTGGTGAACGTATACATGAATCTCAAATTTCTCACTAGACATGACCTTCCTCCACATCACCCCGGAAGTACATCACAACTCAACACTTTTTTTTAACAAAACAACCACACCCTCAAATAACAAAACTAATTTTGTAGGAACATAAACAATTTACTCCCTCAAACAACAAAATATCCCCCCCCCCCACACCCTTCCTGACCCATGCTATGCTATTATTGAAGGGACAAGGACTTCCAGCTGGCGCTGATTTCGTCCGGGGGCGATGGGCCAAGGGGTGGGGGGGGGGGAGAAGGGGGTTTAGTTCTGTCTGTCGCTGGTGCCCGCGCATCGCTAGTTTTACAATCTTGCATCATGGCTGCCCGCGCCCTATGGGGGTTGAGTCGTAGAGGCGGGGGGGGGGGGGGGGGAGGTCTCCTTCGTTCCCGTCGTCATTGACGGGTCGTTTGTTTAGATGTGTTGGATCAGGGGGTGTTTGTTAAGTAGTTGTATTGTCTGGTTTGCAGTGGTGTGCCAAGTGTCTGGGGTGGGGTTTATGAGACCTTCCAGTGTGAGAGGTGGGTTTAGTATGTCTTCTAGTCTAGCTCTGGCGTGGTTTATGGTAGGGCAGTCTAGGAGTATTATGTTCTGTTGTGAGTGTGTGGCCGCATGTACATATGACTGGGTTGGGGTGGACCAGGTATCTCTCGCCCCCTAGTCTGATTCTTGTTAGTCGGGTTTGGTCTTTCCTTTTGCCTGAGAGTAGGATGGGTACGTTGTTTAGGACCCTCGTGAGGCCTTTACGTCTGCCTCTTTTTGCGTGATGAAATTCTTTATCCCATAGATTTTGGAAGGCTGGCCGGAGGGCGTATGACCTTTCGGCTGCCGACAGGGGTAGGTCGAGGAAGGTCGATTCTTGGTCGAGGCCTTTCTTCGCTATTTTATCTGCTTTCTCATTACCTGGGATCCCTACATGGGAGGGAACCCAAATGAACTTAATTTCCTGGCCTAATTCCGTGAGTTCCGCTACTCTGAGTCTAATAAGATATGTTAGGTCTTCTCGGGAGGAATCCAAGTTTTGGATCGCCTGGAGCGCTGATAGGGAGTCAGTGACTATAAGAATTTGTTTAGCTGCATTCAGGTCTGCTTTTATTACTTTGATGGCTCCTAGGATTGCCGTGAGTTCGGCTGTGAAGACCGCCGTGTGATCCGGTAATTTGATGGCTCTGTCCGATTTGTGAGGAACGTGGATACCTAGTCCAGTTGCGTGTGTGCGTGGGTCGTGGGATCCATCTGTGTAGATGATGGTGTATTTATTGTACGTGGTTGTTCTTTTTACGTCGAACTCTAGTCTCATTTCGGCCCCGTCTATTTCTTTTTTGAGCTTGGTTAGGTCCAGGTCTACTTCTATTTGGGGTAGTTTCCATGGTGGTACGCTTATTGGTGCGTTGGGTACTTTATTTGGTAGCTTAAGATTTATGGATTCTTCTAGCTTCTGTACCACTGTTTTTATTTGGGGTTGTTGAGTGGGTTCGAATTTGGGTGTGTGGTTGGTGTTTAGGGTTTGTTTGGCCGGGTGGTCGTCCGGCATACCTATTGTTTTATAGAAGAGGTTAGCTGCTCTTTCTGCTATTATGATGTTGATGGGTCTCTGGCCGCACTCCGCCAGTACAAGGAGGTTGGGGGTATGTCTTGGGACTCCCAAGACCACCCTCAGGGCCCCGACCTGGACTGTCAGGAGTTTTTTTGTTAGAGTTTTGTTGAGGTTGGTGAGGAGGGGGGCTGCATAAAGTAGCCTGGACATCACGTATGAGTGGTATAGATTTAGGAGTGATTTGGGGTCCGTGCCCCAATCTGCTCCGCTTACTTTGCGCATTAGGTTGATTCCTTTCCTGGCCGACTGACAGATTTGGTTTACGTATGGTGCCCAATTATTATTGTGGGTGAATAATACTCCTAGGAATGTGACTTGTTTGCGGTATTCTATGTCGGTCCCGTCGATTTGAAGCTGAGGCACGGGGGTTCTTATTTGGTATCTTTTGGCGCGGTTCGTTTGAAATATGATAGCCTGGGTCTTTTGGGTAGAGATTTTTAGGCCTGCTCTAACTAGCCATTTCTCGACTCTTGTCAGGTCTTGTTGGAGTTCTTGAAGTCCCACTAGTTCCATTTTATTCCCTTTCCATTTGTTCGTGATTTTTCCTGTTAGGGACGTGTCGTCTGCGAATTGCATTATGTTACTGTTCCTGACTACGTATTCTTTGGATATCGCGTTGCCTAATCTGACTACTATCCGACGGTCGGCCAGGAAAGCTTGGACAAAGTTGTACATTTTGTTGGATATCCCTAGGTCGCCCATCCTACTGAGTAATTTTTCGTGCCATACCATATCATAAGCTTTTTCTATGTCTAAGAATATTCCCACCAGTTCGGTTCTCCTTTCCCGGTGAGTGTTTAGAATTTCTTGTTGTAGGGAGGCCAAATGGTCTAATGTGCTGCGTTTTTTCCTAAACCCGCTCTGTTGGGGTGGTAGGAGTTGGTGTTTTTCGCAGTAGGACGTGAGTCTGATTTTGAGAATTTTCTCCAATAATTTGCCCAGCTGAGATGTTAGTGCTATGGGCCTGTAGCTCCCTGGCTGGTATGTCGGTTTGCCGGGTTTGGGGAGTGGGAATACTATTGCTTTTTTCCACTGGGTGGGGTATTGACCACTAGTGTATATGTCATTAAATAGGGTTACAATGGCTTGTTTCATGGACGGGTGACTTTTTTTTAATCATTTCGTATGTAATTAAGTCCGCTCCTGGGGCTTTGCCCTTCCCCGTACTTTGCAGGGCTTGGTTTAGTTCAATGATGGAGATTTCGCTGTCTAGTTCATAATTCTCTTTCCATGTGGGTCTTTCAAAACATTGACTAATGTGTGGTTTAAGGTCTTTGAATTCTGCTGTTAGGTTTTCGTTCGAGCTGGCCATGCTGAAGGTGTGGGCTAGTATGTCTGCTTTTTCTTGTTCGGTAGCGTACACCCTATGCTCAGTTTTTAGGGATGGCATGTCTGATCTTGGACCGTTATTGAGGGCTTTAATTTTGTCCCAGCTTTCCTTCATTTGGGATTTAATATTGATAGATTCTGTAAAGGTATGCCAGTCTGCTTTCTTGGCTTCTTTAATAGTTCTGTCAGCTATTGTTTTGGCACGTTTGTATTCTATTCTGTTTTCGGGCGTTCTATGTTTTTTCCAGATTTGGAGTTTTCGTTTCCTACTTTTTACAGCGTGGTCACAGTCTTTGTTCCACCAGGATTTCCCTGGTTTCCCATTATCCGATCTTGTGGGGGTGCTCTCTTTGACTGCTCGGATAATCTGGTCTGTGACGTGGGCCGTTTTGGTGTCTATGGTAGGCTCTTCATCCCATGCCGATGCAAACCTTGTGAGTTCAGAAAATTTGTTCCAGTCGGTCCTTTTGGTGTTAATTTTGAAGGGGACCCCGGTGCGGTCTTGCTGGGGGGGGGGGGGGGGGTTCGCCCCTGCTACTTATGGTGACGAGTGTCGGGAAGTGATCGCTTCCGAGATTATCGCTGTTTACTTGCCACTGTGCCGTGTTGGCGATGGTGTTGGTGGCTATTGCTATGTCTAGGGTGTTCATAGTGTCTTTTTTTTCCCTGGGCATACATATGGGTAGGTAAACCCGTGTTCAATATACATCTATGCGTTTCATTTATTGCTTCCTCTAATTTCTTTCCCGCTGGGTCGGCTGTTATTTGACTTTCGTCCCATTGGGGACTTTTGGCGTTCAAATCACCTATCACTATATCTCCAGCGAGCAGCAGCTGCTTGAGGTCTTCGATTGTTATTTGGCTATAGGTTCGCTCGGATGGGATGTAGGCGCAAACTATTTTTAGTTTTCGGTTGGACGGTGTGATTACTTCTCCTATTATGGCTTCAATTTGGGGGTTTATGTTGTGGTTTATTTCCGTGATAGCTAGTCCAGCTTTGGTTTAGATGGCTACTCCTCCTCCTTTTCTATTGGCTCTATTTTTATAAATTGGTGGGTAGTTGTACCCTTTTAATTGGGGGGGGGGGGGGGGGTTGTCCCGGAAACCTGTCTCCTGGAGGGCGAGGATTTCCGGGGGGTTTGGGGTTAACCAGTTTTTAAATTCATCTAGTTTAGGGTAGAGGAACCTGCAGTTCCATTGGAGGACTTGGAGGCTTGCGAATTTTAGGATCTGAGCTTCTGGTTAAGTTTCTCCATAAGGCTACGGATTGACCTTAGGAATTGGTTTAGTGTTTGGACTTCGCCGTACTTGCATATGCTGTCGACGGCCGCATTTGCGAAGTCTACTATGGCGATCGTGTGTTGGTGTAGTTCGAATCTTTCTTGGCTATATGACTCGTAGTGTGGGAGCTCTATGCCCCCCTCCCACCCGACCCAGGGCGCGGGGGGTGGGCTAGTACTTCCCTGGTTGGGGTGGCCAGCTGGGGCCGCCGTGTGGCCCCCCCCTCGCCGCCTGGTCTCCGGAGGGTGGGGGGGGGGAGGGTGAGGGGTGGTGGGGGGTCGGTCTCGCCCCCTGTGGGTGGGGGGGCGCGTGGGGGGGGGGGGGGTGACGATGGTTTTCCCCGTGTTGTTCGATCGGGGTCCCCTCCTCTGTCTATCCGGATTTGGCTCTCCTTCCCGGGGGATGTGGTTTGGCTCCGTTAGGTCTATAGTTACTTCCTCTCGGTTTTGTGTGGTCATTCCCTGTTCCTGCTCTGATTGTGGTCTCCTGTCTGGTGTGGGTTTGTTGGTGGGTTGTTGGGTGGTTGTTTGTTTGGTGGCATTGGGGTCTTCGGGCCCTTCTCTGTCTGTCTGGGATGGCTCCCTGTTAGTGGTGCGGTTTTGGGGGTGGGTTGGTCTGCTTTTTAGGGCCTTTGCATACGTCGTTTTTCCGGAGCTTGCTATTTGGGCGGCCCTGTTATGGTTCTTTTTGGTCGCACATCCCCCATAGTTGGCGGAGTGTCCGAGGCTGTTACAGTTGGGGCAGTAGTAGTTTTCTGGTTTGTTACCCATGCAGTCTTTGGTTGGGTGGTTCATACTGCATTTGGCGCATGTGGGGTTGGCTGTACACTGTTTTGTTGGGTGGCCAAACTTTTGGCAGTTTTGGCACTGCAGGGCCTTCGCTTTAAATCTGTCTATCCCCTTAATTTCTCCTCCTATTTTAATTGTTCTGGGTAGGGTTTCCCCGGTGAATTGGATGAGCAGTGCCCGACTGTCTTCTCCGTTACTCAGGGTAAGTCGTTTTAATATCCTAGCCCTGGGGTGTGTCTTTTGGATTTCTGTTTCGACGAAGCCCATGTCTTCTTCTATGTCAATAGGTTTTAGTACTCCTAGTGCTCGGACCTCTTCGGTCCTTGCTCCGGGTGCAGGTCACCTTGATCCCCCCTACCGTTTTTTTTTGTGTGTTGCGATTCTTTGTGTCTCGCTGGTGGGGCAGCCTATTAGGATTCTTCTACCATAGGCTATTCTCCTTGTTTCTACCGTTGGGCCGAATGCCTCTGTCAGTACTTCATTTAGTTTCTTGATATTCATTAGGAATAGTGTTGGGTCTTCCTCTTCTGGTGCAGTCATGATTGGGAAGGTGAGGATGGTCTTTTCTCTCGGTTTTGGGGTTCTTCTGCGTGCTCTGTGGTACTGTTGTGTGAATTCTTTCTCGCCTACCAATGTGTTGGCTGTTTCATCCTCGCTATCCCTATCACTATCTTTGTCACTTTCTCTTTCTGTGTCATTGTCTTCACCTATTGGGGAGTTTGCCTCCGAGTCATTTTCATGGTTTGTACTGCTCTCTGTGTCATATTCCGTTTCCCTATTGTTCACGTTTAGGGTTGTACTGTGCGTCCTTTCGGGGGGGAGGGGGTTAGTTTTGTTCCGGGCCGCTGCGCTGCGGGTCAATCTGCCTGCCGCGCGCTCGGAGCTAGTCTCCTCTGTGTCTAGTTTGTTGTTTTTGGGTGTAGACAACGTACCTGCTGAACTGTTGAAACATGGAGGAGAAGTAACAACGAAGGTACTCACTACACTCTGTCAAAAGATCTGGGAGCAAAAGAAATGGCCAGTAGAATGGACACAGTCTCTAGTGATCCCGCTCCCCAAGAAAGGAAACCTGAAACAGTGCCAGAACTACAGAACTATCAGTCTGATAAGTCACCCTAGCAAAGTAATGCTTAGAATCATTCTCAACCGCCTCAAAACTTTCGCCGAGGAACTGCTGGCAGAAGAACAGGCTGGCTTCAGAGTTGGAAGAAGCACTGTAGAGCAGATTTTCAACTGGCGCGTCCTGATCGAGAAACATCTGCAGCATCAGCGCGAACTCTACCACAACTTCATTGATTTCAGGAAAGCATTTGATCGCGTCTGGCACGACGGACTCTGGCAAGTCATGAGATCGTTCAACATAGAGGAGGGGCTGATCCAAATGATAGAAGCGCTTTACAAGAACGCCTGCAGCGCGGTTCTACTTAACAATCAGTCAGGCGAGTTCTTCAGGACGACGATCGGTGTCCGTCAAGGATGCCTGCTCTCTCCTGTCCTTTTCAACATATTCCCGGAGAAGATCATGCAGGAAACCCTCCACGACCACCATACTTCAATCTCTATTAGTGGCAGATCCCTGTGCAATCTTCGATTCGCAGACGACATTGACCTCATGGCAGGCAGCAATAGTGAGCTCCAAAACCTGACAGACAAACTTTCAAGTAGCGCAGGGTCTTATGGCATGGAGATCAGTACGGATAAAAGCAAAGTGATGATCAACACCACAAGCGACAGCAGAAGCAACATTCACATGAACGGCCAGAAGCTAGAAGAGGTCAATAGCTTCAAGTACTTGGGAGCCACCCTGTCCAAAGACGGTAGTTGCGTAGCAGAGATCCGTATCAGGATAGGTACAGCAACATCCGCAATGGCCAGGCTGGACAGGATATGGCGAAGTAACTCCATCAGCTTCATCATCAAGTACAGGCTTTACAAGTCCCTCGTAGTGTCTATTCTACTCTACGGCTGTGAGACTTGGACGCTGCTTGCAGACTCAGAAAAGAAAATCCAGGCCTTTGAGAACAAGTGCCTGAGGAAGTTGCTCCACATCTCGTACCGCGAGCACAAGACCAACGAATATGTACGGAGCATCGTCACTTCCCTGGTGGGCCCACATGAACCCCTTCTGGCAACCGTGAAACGGCGCAAGCTTGCTTGGTTTGGCCACGTGACCCGACACAACACCTTGTCCAAGACTATCCTCCAAGGCACTCTCGAAGGAAGTCGTCGGCGAGGTCGTCAGAGAAAGAGTTGGGTCGCAAACATAAAAGAATGGACCGAACTCGAGATGCCAGACTTGCTTGCCACCGCCCAAAATAGAACTCAGTGGAGAGCACTGTCTGTTGCTGCTGCCTTTCAGTCCCCCCAACGCCCAGTTCGGGCAAGGGACTGATGATGATGATGATGATGCCCTATCCGGGAGATTGTTTGGTGTGGTGCGATCTTTGTTGGGTTTATGTTGGTCCCTTCGTTTGTTCCCGCCGGGCGGGATTTTTGTTGGGCTCTTGTGGCTGTTTTGACTTTGGTTAGGGTTAGTTCCATGCTCGCTTTCCTGTTGGCCGTTTGAATCCGACTGGTATCCATCTTGGTCTTCCGTCGGATTCATGTTTGAATTTGCCTTTGGATGGTCCTCCTGTGAGGCCATTTTGTCCTTAGACCCCGGGCCTGTTCGAGCCAGCCCTGGCTCCTCTATGCTTAAGGGCTAGGGTAATAATATGACGGTAGGCTAGAGTAGGTTAAGGTGGACTACTGTACTGCAGGTTTCGTGCGTATTTGGCTTTCTAACGAAAGAACAAAGGAAATGTTTGGTTTCCGACCGTAGGTGGTCGGCCGCGGAAGACACAGAGAGAAATATGAAATAGACGGGAAAAAAACCGGGCTGGTTAATTCTTAATTACTTAGCGGGAGATCGGTTTCCGCGTAAGAAACAGAACAGGTTGGTTAGGCAGGCTTAAGCTGGTAGCCTGGTTTCAAGCTATGAAACAGAATGTGTGTTGTATCTTGGTCGTTGCTGAAAATAATTTAGATTTCTATTCTGTTAATTTACCATACGTTTATCACAGCACACTTCTATTTTGTTAGTTTAACACAGAATTTTCCAATCCTAGGGGATTCCTAGGCCAGGCGGGGGCTCCCGGTCGGGCAGGAGAGATTTCTCCTTTCCCGCCCGACTAGAAATCCGGACCAAGCGAGGGTTCCACGGGCAAATTTCCGTTTGGTTTCAACGAGAATTTGCTCTTGTATGTTTCTTCTTTCTTACAGAAACACCAGCGCCGCCTGTTTGGCCGGCTTTGGTTTTGCTGTAGGCTTTGTTAGGCGCCTATTGTATAGACCTATGCGTGCTCCTGCTATCACGTGGCCCCACGTGGGGCTCTGTTGAACAAAGAAAAAGGTTGCTTGTGCTGGTTTTTCTTACCAAACAACTTTATTCACAGTTTCGGACCTATGTGTAGGGTATTTTACGCTATAGAAAGCGACTATTACCCACGCCTATGTGTACTCCTGTTGGCCACGGGGCACCACGTGGGGCTCTATGTGACAAAGGAGACAATGGCTTTTCCACGTGGTCGTGGTTTTTCTTTTTCCCAAAGACTGTAGAGCTATCTTATTATAACTAGGGGGAAGCAACGGCCCTCGTGGGGTCCTACTGAGTAGCGACTGTTATTCACGCCTATGTGTACTCCTATTGCCACGTGGCACCACGTGGGGCTCTATTTGGCAATGGAGACAAAGGCTTTTCCACGTGGTCGTGCTTTTTCTTTTTCCACAAAGCTTTAGAGTTATCTTATTATAGATAGGGGAAAACAAAGGCCCTCGTGGGGTCCTACCTTATTTCGAACCGTCCGTCGCTTGCTTGGGAAACGTTGGTGGTGGATTTTTCCGCGACCGGTTTTTCCTTCCTTTGTTCCTATTCTAAGTCGGGGCCAGGGTCCACCGCCTTTACGGGCTATCGGTCCCTGCAGCTGCCGTTTTTCCTCCTTACCACTCCCTATCTATCACAAGCCTATATTATGTCCTTGGTGGTAGTTCTATGCTAAGGTACGTGCTGGTGAACAGTATACAACACTGCCACCGGTCTACTTTCTGCTATCACTGCGATCACTGACTCAGCCTCTCTGCTTCCTGACCCATATCAGCTATGAAGTTATTTATAGCTGAGAAGGGTGATGTCACACACACACACGCCCATTTTCGGGGTTCTGTGCGCACAACACACACACATTGCTGGGAGGGACAAGTTTTCAAACACACTACAGGCGTGTCTGTTAAACACAAAAGTGCATGTGTTAACGCCAAAATGAGAAAAACTGATCTTTTTATTTTTTATGAATCTTTACCCCAAGACAATGCAGAAACAACCCTCAGAAAAAATGGGTGTCTGACTTGGGCACCCAGATTTGTACACACACCCATTTTCCATAAGGATGGTAAAGACAGTCACCCAGTTCAGATCTTTTGCCTACACACACACACACACACACACACACACACACACACACACACACACACACACACACACACACACACACACACACACACACAGGCACACACATACGCGCGCGCGCGCGTGCGCAAGCACGTAGGGTGCGCGCGTGCACACTACACATACACTTGCACACACACAGACAAACACACCCCCGCACACACATGCGATAGCGGCCTCCCCGCATCCACTAAACCGCGCATAGCTAGATGCTATAGTCTGCAGTAAAAATAATGTATAGTGATCCCGCAATCATCGCGCGCGCGGGTCGACGCGAAGAAACTATAGCACTGCCACGCGGCGCGAGGTTTTAATGCTGTGTCTATCGACGGCATCCCGTCTGGCCAGCCGAGTCCATGGGGTCATGGATATTACATAATGCGGCTTGCTGGAATGCCAGCGGTATATTACATGCGTTTATAAATGTTACAAGAGAATGCAGACTATCCGTGAAATGCCACACAAGGTATGGAGTGCTACAAGTAAAAATAAAAATAAAAATAAAAAATAAAAGGAAAAATTAAGTTTTGTCTAGATGTTTGAGCAGCTTGATCTTGTAAGTTTTAAGCGATGGCGCGGCTCTAACATCCGCAGGAATAGAGATCCATAACTTTGCACCAGAATAGGACAATGACGACCTATACATGTCCAGTCGAGGCATCGGTACAAGATTGTTCCCTGGTGTTCGACTGGACCTCGTATGAGCAAAGTGGAACAAATTATTGAGATAGGCTGGTGTTTCTGAGAGGGTGATTTTGCGCATGACCACCAACTTATTATATTATAGTGGCAAAATGTCTAACAGCTTGAACTTATTGTCAGTACTAATGACTTCTGAGGGTCTGTCAACAATGAGTTTAATGGCTCTTCTGTGGAGCGAGTTCAGACTTTTTAAATTTGCATCGCTACTACCGTCCCAAATAGATGAGGCATAATCCAAAAGTGACTGAATATGGGCATAGTAGAAGAGTTTCCTTGTTGGCTCATCAGCGAAATGTCTCAATTTCGACAGGAGGAATACATTTTTAGATACTATTTTACACAGTTTAGTAATGTGGCCTTGCCAGCACAACTTGTCGTCTAAGTTGATTCCAAGCACGCGTTGTTCCCTGACTTGCTCCACAGGCTGGCCGTTAAGTGTTAGTTGAAGGGGAGGGGGCTTCAACTGATGCTTTTGCCGTGTGGTAATCAGCATGCATTTGGTTTTAGTGGGATTAGGTATCATGGCGTTTCTGCACCATTCAGATACCTCATTTAAACTGCCCTGGAGAATCTTCACCATACATGTTACGTCTGATGACGAAACGTCCAGTGTTCCATCGTCTGCAAAAAGACTGCAAGTTACACTGGAGTCGGATATATGTAATGGAAGGTCGTTTATGAAGACAGAGAACAATAATGGACCAAGAATCGATCCCCGTGGTACTCAGTGCTCTATCACCCCCTCAGATGAGTTTTTACCATTCACGTAGACATTCTGCGTACGCCCATGCAGATATGACGTAAGGAAGGCAAGTGTGTCTGCGCTTAGTTGATAGACATTAAGTTTTTGAACTAAAGTTTTATGATTGACAAGGTCAAATGCTTTTGAAAGGTCCAAAAATACTGCTCCAGTCATTTGACTGCTATTCATGGCAGTAAGCCATCTGTCAACTAGGTGTACCAATGCTGTGTGACAGGAGTGTTTCCGCCGAAAGCCAAATTGTAATGGATGTATGAGTTTGTGTTTTTCTAGAAAATGTTGCAAGTGTGTGTGAATGTGTCTTTCTATCGGTTTCGACAGTGTTGACAGTAGCGAAATGGGCGTGAACTTGTTAGGGTCGGCAAGGTCTTTCGTTTTAGGTAGTGGGATCACTTTGGCTGTTTTTAGAGAAGATGGAAATATCCCCTGCTTTATGCAAAGGTTGTATATATATGTCAAGCTATCTACAATATACGGAAGGGCCATTTTCAGAACTGAGCTACTAATACCATCATGGCCAGAAGTACGTTTGTTCTTCAAGTACGAGATGGATTTTCCCACGTCGTATATCGTTAACAGGGGAATGCTGAATGATGTATCAGGGTCCAGCCGTTCTGCACAAAACGTCTTTAGCTTTTCCGTCTGACACAGCTGAAGATTGACCAGAATATGTATTTTTTAGCAACGTACTGGCAGCCGAGAGGAAATGCTGATTCAAGGTATCAGCTGATAACTGTGTATATTGTGCGGTAATTTTGGACCTCGTAAAGGCATTGATCGCTCGCCACACACATACGACATCTTTCTTTCCGTTCATAAGACGGTGAAAAAGTGACCTTTGAGCTTTCCTCACTAAATGTTTAACATGGTTTTTTTGCCTTCGATAAGCTACAAAATCCTTCTTTCTTTTATAGTCATCTCGGAGCTGCATGGCATCCTTGATTTCCTTACTTAACCGGGTGGGAAGCTGGGGGTTCTTCATCCGTTTCTCTCTGAATGGAGCGTGTTTATCGAGAACACCAAGGAACAATCCGTACCACTCAGACAAAGCATCGTTGGGGTCATTATGATAGTACAGTGTATCAAAGGGTGCGCTATTTAAATCACAAAGAAATGTTTCCTTGTTGAAGTGTTTAAGTGATCTGTATCTAATAGTCGTGTGCTGATGTTTTCGGAATGAATTATCCGCTTTCAATGCCCAGCAACAGCACACCGGGTAGTGATCGCTAATCCCTACCTGAGGCACTTCTACTGCCATCACCCTTGATTGAGTAGTTGTATATATGTCAGTGGTCTATAAGGGTGGAGGAAGTTGGACTAACACGAGTTGCTGTTTTAACTAGCTGCTTTAAACCAAACACAGACATGGTGCACGCCCAAGCAGGGTTATTCACAAACATGTTAATTAATATTGAAATTGCCTAGGATCAAAATTTCAGAGCTGGACTGTCTGACGTTATCCATCATGACGATAAAGTCGTCGAACCATTGAAATGTTGATGCTGGGTTCCTGTAAATGTACCCGACCAGCACGGGGCTTGATTTGTTTGCCCTTAACTCAACCCAAATGCATTCCACGGTTTTTGACTCCAGGTCCCCACGCCTGTGAGTAATACCGCTAATTGAATTATGAATGTATACTGCAATACCCGTTTGTCCCGGGCAATCAGCATCGCGGCGCAGTACAGTGAAGTCCTGGATAAAAACGGCCTCATCGCTGATGTTAGGATTGAGACGCGATTCCCTTACACCAAATAAGTGAAATGGATTGGGCTGACTCAAGAGGACACACAGATCGGGAACTTTGTTAGTTAAATGATAAACATTTAAATGGCCAATATGTAACTGGCGATCATACGCCATGATTGCTAGTACTAAAGAGTACTAATGAAAAAGCTTATAAATGATACAACGGCAAATAAGAACTGAAATCGTGAAACAAGTAATATATATATATATATATATATATATATATATATATATATATATATATATATATATATATATATATATATATATATATATATATATATATATATATACAGAGGCCAGAAAATACGTCACAACGTTCAATAAGAGGGACACACTTCAGCACACTTCAACAGTCAAAGCTAATAGACGACCCCGCTGCGCGATAAGGGAAATAAGTCCGTCAGCGCAGCGAAAGGACAAATATGATCGTAGTGTGAATATACGTTGAACACTAGTAGAGAAAGTGTCACGGTGCACAAGTACTAGTGCTATAAGCGTCACACACACACACACACACACACACACACACACACACACACACACACACACACAGAGAGAGAGAGAGAGAGAGAGAGAGAGAGAGAGAGAGAGAGAGAGAGAGAGAGAGAGAGAGAGAGAGAGTTAAAACATAATATACACTCTAGCCCCCATCACTCGATAGCACTGTCACATGCTTTGACTGGCCACATTTAAGTTGCACCGACAACATTTACTACACAATGTACCTTGGTTTTCCGGTAACCTGCTGAACATGGTGAACGGTCGGCGTATCGGTGTCAAAAAGCACGAAAATTACCCTCATTTACGAGTTCAGCTGGACCATTCTGCAAGGGTCTCGGTGCGTACGTACGCCAACGCAAGTGTCCCAGTCAGTAAAAGTGCGACTCACGCGTTACCTCCGGTGATTTGAACAGTACCATCGGTGAAAAGACAGGACATTGACCCCGTGCACGTGCCGCCTTTCACATCTCCTTTTACAGCTACAGACACATATTCGCAAAGCGACAGATTACATACCACAGGTAACAACAGAATATGATGCTAACTGATTACCACAGTAAAAAACAATAGAACATAAATACAAGATTAGGGGGAAAATTCAAAATGTTTGTTGACAGTAATATTATGGAAACACACCAATGATCACAACTGCTAAATATCATCCGCATCGGTAATGATAAACCATTTCCAACAGTATGTTATGCGTCATATTGTCCCCTCCCCCCCCCCCACTCTATCTCTCTCTCTCTCTCTCTCTCTCTCTCTCTCACTCTCACACACAACTTAATTGGCTCCTGAAATAAATGCTGATTTATAGACACCGTTTATTTTAAAGTAACTTTGATGGCCATGTTGTGCGCTTTTCTCGTGTTTTTTTAATAGTTTTGCTGAACAAGTTTTGAGTTTGTCCTCCAGGATGGGAGATGAGCTAGAAGCGATAGACGGGAGCTTTGTCGAGATTGAGAGTGAAGATCCAATACCCGAGAGAGCACCACACAGTTCAAAAGCAAGAAAATGTGTATGTTAATGTCTGTGGTCTTTTATTGGCATCAAAGTACAGTCTTGAACGCCATAAACGACTAAAACACTTACACCAGGAGAACGTGTTATGCCCAAAGACAGCATGTGGTAAAACTTTCCACGGTTTTGATAATCTCACTCTCAGTGCACACGTCCAACAAATCCTTTGCCTGTGAGAAATGTGGGAAAAGGTTCGGTGTTCGAAAACACAAGCAGAAACACCGAAAGAGGTGCCAGCAGATTACTTATAAATGTAATTATTGCGACAGAGCTTTTTCAAGTAGAGCCTCCCTCGTTGACCACAAGAAGAGGGACCATGAAGGCTTCAGTTTTAAGTGTGTCTGTGTAGAGTGTTTCAGTGGAGTTGTGGCTTGGCGGCGGCACAAAAAGCGCTGTAATTGTGTGCCTTCGCAGGCAAGCGCTGCCACATAAGGCATAGGAACTTTTCACTGGGCGATTTATTAATTCAAAAATGAGTGAATGCTTGGCGGGATTGGGGCGGAGGAGAGGAGTTGGGGTTGGGGAGAGGGGTGGGGGGGTGGGGGGGTGGGTGGGGTGGCCATTTGTTTTTACGGATTGAAAATTAGCCTATCATTCATTTTTTAGTTTGCCATGTAGACTCATACGGGAGAGTAATCATCATGACCATTAAAAACCAGGTGCTAATTTGACCAGGAATCACTGAAGTAATGAAACTGATAAACCGGCAAATGTATGGCTTAAAAAGAAATCTTGTTTCTTTTCATTTTTTTTTTTGATGCATGTAGCTCAAGTGGCTCAAATTAATTTATTTTTGTTTCATTTTTTTCAAAATGTTTTGTTTGAGCAATGTGATCAACGGAAACAGCTGTACCCGTCGTTGCTCATGTGCAGCATGTATGCGAGCCATACTGAGGGGTGAACTATTATGGTTGTGGTGTATTGTTTCATTTTATGTTTTTTTTTTCTTTTGCTAGTTTAACAACAGTACCTTTTAAGGTTTTTAGTTTTTAAAAGAGACTTGAGGTGTATGCAGCATCGGACTTACTGTAATATAACACACAACATAATCAGCTAGCAAAAAGAATTTGTTAAATCGGAGCAATAGTTTGGCCACAATAGGGTATTTAAAACACAATTTGTTACATCGCTTATACCATTCTGTGTTCAGAATAGTATATGTGACATCATAAATGCTATTTTTCAATATTCTGTTGTGACGGAACTATTGCACAGATTTAACAGGTATTTTTTGTTAGATGATTCCGTTGTGCAAGACTATAAAATAAGTCTCATGTGTTGATCTCATCAGTTGTCACTAGAGGTCACTGAACTGGAAGGTCACTTAACTGAACTCGATGGTCACTGAACTCGGAGGTCACTGAACTCGAAGGAGGGACTGAAGATGTGCGACTGTGCTATTTCGCACACACGCGTACGTCTGTCCAGTCAGGACTACCTGTGACTGCTGGACAAGCAGTCAAGCATTGAACCATGAGAGGTAAGAAACCTCGTGTGTTCTTACAGCCTAAGATGTCATTAGATGGGCTCCTGGGTCGAATTACGCGTAATTTACAATAGCCAGTACCTGCCGTCCAAAGCTCTAACGGCTTTGCTTTGAGCTATTTTGAGCCCCACGCAAAAATCTCGCTGCAATGCAGAGAGACAGTTGGTTGGCAGTTAACTCATTCGAGACGTGCCGCATCCGGATACGCGGCATAAGCCGCGTATCCGGAGGCGGCACGTCTCGAATGAGTTAATGGCTTGGACAAGTTTGCTGCAACTGGCGGCTGCTGCCTATGAGAGAATATGCGGATCTCTGCCTATCATTGAAAGAAGTCACTGTCCACATTGACAAGCCTATTTTACTAATGACCAGTTTGCAAAAGGCACAGATCTACAAATTTCGGCACAACCTGAAACCAGCCCAACGAAGAAATCAACACGCTTAGAAAAGACAGTGGCAACACAATTTATTAGCATTTCGGGTGAAAACACTTTTACAAAATAGACAAAATAACAAGTATCCACTTTGCAACTTAACTTTTCCGAAGTTTCGTGATAGGCAATTTGCATTATATTGTTTCAATTGAGAAAGCAGCAGAACATTCTCTGCTGTGGCATTTTTATTCCTGCACTATGTCCTAGTGACCTGCGCGCGACAACACGGGGAACCCAGCAGCATTTAGGAAATCCTTGAGTGAACCGCAACAATGAACAACACTAAATCTTTGTTTTACAACAGTAAAAATATTTGGTTACAAGACCAATTTTTAAACGCCGTTGAGTGAGAGGCATGATGCAATAAGCTCACATGATTTACAGTTTCGCAGACCCTGTTTTCGTGGAGCGCGGACACACACACACACACACACACACACACACAAACACACACACACACACACACACACACACACACACACATATACAAACACACATACTGACACGTCACGCACGCGCGCGAACTCAGATAGAGAAAGAGAGAGAGAGAGAGAGAGAGAGAGAGAGAGAGAGAGAGAGAGAGAGAGAGAGAGAGAGAGAGAGAGAGAGAGAGAGAGAGAGAGAGAGAGAGAGAGAGAGGGAGATGGAGAGAGAGAGAGAGAGAGAGAGAGAGAGAGAGAGAGAGAGAGAGAGAGAGAGAGAGAGAGAGAGAGAGAGAGAGACTCAGACAGTTTATTGTTCAGACAAAATGTCCATACAATGGAGTGAAACATTACATAATATATAATTCAGGTGTATATAAAAGCCATAAGGCGATGTTTATAACAACAACAACAACAACAACACACACACACACACACACACACACACACACACACACACACACACACACACACACACACACACACACACACACACACACACATTTCCATTCGATCTACGCCAGCACATAATAGCCACTTTTGACCTACATGTAAAATGCGGTATCCAAATCCAGGCCACAGCCGTGTACCACACAGAACAGGTCGGAGTAAGAACCACAGTTTGCACGTGGAATCATACAAGCATGCTGCTACGGAGTTTAAATGCATGAAATACAAATCTTGCTAAATCGGCAATAGACTGCGGGTTGGTAGTGTCTAGGATACACAATTCTTTCTTTTTGAGTTCCATAAGGTCAAACTTACATAGGTATTTGACACGCAGCTCATCGTAGAATGGACAGTAAAACATAAAGTGAATTTCATCGTCCATAGCCTTGGCACACAATGGACACACTTTCGTTACAGCACTGAGAGTACTATATCTTTGTTTGTTACTTTGCAATTCGGTTATGCCAAGTCTAAATTTAATGTATAGAGTTTTGACATAGGTTGGCTTAACCAGTTCAAAATACTTTTCTTGGACAGGCGTATGTTTAAAACTACGATACACAGTAAAACGTTCACTCTCAGAAAGCTTTGATGACAGTTTTGTTTGGAACAATCAACCATCCTTTGTTTAAAATTGTTTATAAAAGCATTCCTGTTTCCAACACCTTGTGAAATCCATACATGACCAAAACCATTTCGAAAAAGCAAATTCTTTATCTTTGACACCCACGTTTCTTTCCCTTTATCGTCTAAATCCTTAAGCATATGATAAGCCATATTTGCAAATCTAGTAACAGGTAAAGCACAGAGTCGAAGCCAGTAGGGAACACATCTTACTGATGTTAATACTGACAGGGGATATCGACCAAGTTCACCATAAACCATCAGGTTCGGTGTGCGGAAGTTGACATTAAGAAAACGTTTACATGCAAATGTATGGACTCTTTCAATTTCGGCACACTCGTTTATACCCCAAATTTCCGAGGCATACAACAAAATTGGGACAACCTGCGCATCAAACAGCTTGAAAAAATCATCAGGACTAGCGCAGTTGATTTTCTTCAACTTGACATACAGAAAATATCGATTACACATTTTTTTGCCTTAGTCACTAAGTCATCGACGGATGTGTTTAAACTCAAACGTGTGGTAAAGTTTAACCCAAGGTACTTATACATATTGACAACTTCTACCCTCATTCCCCCGTAAATCCATTTTTCATATTTTCACAAATACCCACCATTTCGAAACACAATTATTTTTGTCTTGTCTAGGTTAACAGACAAACCAAGTTTAGATGCTTCTTTGTATAAATTGTTCAGCTGAGTCTGAAAGCCATTGGGGGTTGATGAAAACAAAGCAATGTCATCTGCAAACATCAACAAAAACAGTTCTGCTGCATCGGCTTTTAGTTGGAAACCATGTTTACCATTTTCAATAATGTACACAGCAAGCTCGTTAATCAAAAAGGAGAACAATGTCGGCGATGCTAAACATCCTTGTTTTAAACATTGGAAACACTAAAAAAACGCTGTACAATTCAGGCTGTCTCTAACACAAAATTTCACTGCCTTCATAGCTAAAAGCATTTTGCCCGCACTCCAACCTTCAGTAAAATATTACAAAGCACACCTCTTTTAACAGTATCGAAGGCTTTGCGGAAGTCAACAAAAGCCACATAAACTTTCTTATTTTGTAGAAGTTGTTTTTGAACAATAGCATAAAGTGTAAATATATGGTCCACAGTAGAATAGGATTTCCTAAATCCGGCTTGTGTTTCAGACAGAATATTATGTTCCTCAGCCCAGTCTGTTAACCTTCTGTTCAAAATGTAGGTATACAGTTTACTAACACAGCTAATCAGAGCAATACCACGATAATTATCTGGATTATTTACATCTCCTTTATTATGGAGTGGGAAAATAATAGCTTTAGACCATTCGCTTGGGAACAACCCTTTGTTGAATAAAGCATTAAAATACATAGTGAGAAAGGAGATGATAGCTGGGTTGGAGACTTTAAGAACTTCATTTATAATTCCATCAGGCCCGGGGGCCTTTCCTGCTTTGGCATGTTTTAGAGCAGCAATAACTTCTGCTTCTTCTATGTTAATATCTAGGTCATGAAATAAGGCTTCATCAGACTCAGAGTCTTCTGAAAAAAATACATTATCATTATTCTCTTGCTGTGCTATGTTTTCATTTAGAATGCTAAAGAAGTGATCAAACCACTGCTTCTTTGTTATATTGTTTCTTAAACGACGTTTTCTTTTCCATTTCTTTATTTCCTTCCAAAATGAGAGAGAGAGAGAGAGAGAGAGAGAGAGAGAGAGAGAGAGAGAGAGAGAGAGAGAGAGAGAGAGAGAGAGAGAGAAATGACAATGACAATGATCCTTTATTTGACAACGGTAAAAGTTTTGGTAGTAACAACCATTTTTCGAACTTGCCGTTGCTAATCTACTGATTACTAAGTTACTATCAAATTTAAATTCAAAAACTTTATTGTCAGTCTAGCCGACAAATTTTCTTTTGTTGGGATCACATGCGCGCGTACGGTTTTAGCCACATTATGACAATTGTAAAAAAGAAAAAACACACTACATGACCACAGTGTTAGGAGTGAGTCTGCCACTTGTAAGATGCCACTGCGACATCTGAGGTGCAAGTTCCTCGACGGCGTCAACAAAGAGAGAGAGAGAGAGAGAGAAAGAGAGAGAGAGAGAGAGAGAGAGAGAGAGAGAGAGAGAGAGAGAGAGAGAGAGAGAGAGAGAGAGAGAGAGAGAGAGAGAGAGAGAGAGAGAGAGAGAGAGAGAGAGATACGCTAGCAACGCACTCGGAGACGGATGGCCGAAGGTACAAAGCTGCCCTTGTAGCGTTTGGTTTTAACAAGGGGAGCCTTGAACCTGCGGCCAGACGGGAGCTTTTGAAGGTGCTTAGAGAGGCAAGGGGAAGTGTCAGCTGCCAGCCTCAGGCCCTTGCGTATCATTCTCGTCCTGTAGAGGCCTAGAAACGTCACGACATCAGCTACTTTCTCCTCGTTTAAAGTCAGTCTCATCAAGTACTTATTTTTGTAAGCAGCATCCCCGTGACTGTGCACATAATGAAAAAATACTATTCTGATTAGATCATTAATTGCGTGTATCCCAGGTTTCTATGACTCATTTTTTATTCGGTACAGCTTGTGTGTAGCCAGCTACTCATATGACTGACTAGGCTTTCTATTGCGCTAATTATTTTCTACTACTGAACAGGGGAAAAAAATTACTTGACACAACACAAGCCAATAGAGAAGGAAAAAAAATGTAAGGGGGAAGTGACATAGGAATTATCAGCTTTACTGGTCGGGCATAATGACATGTTGTGAGGTTTAATTAAAATAATATTATAAGAATACACGCAACCTAATACGCTTACATAACGGATGCACATTTTAGCACGCCACTCTCTATCTCTAATATACACGTACGCACACGGCACGCGCACACACAAACGCACACACACACACACGCACACACACACGCGCTTGCGCGGCTTAGGACGTTAAGCTAGTCAGTCATATGAGTAGATGGCTACACACAAGCTGTACCGAATAAAATATGAGTCATAGAAACCTGGGATACACGCAATTAATGATCTAATCAGAATAGTATTTTTTCAATATGTGCACAGTCACAGGGATGCTGCTGACAAAAAAAAGTACTTGATGAGACAGACTTTAAACGAGGAGAAAGTAGCTGATGTCGTGACGTTTCTAGGCAAGGCATTCCAAAGACTAGAGCCAGAGAACGTCAAACTCGTTTTATAGAGATCAATTCTAGGTCGCGGTACAATAAGGGATTTTCTTGATCTGGAGTATGTTGATGGCTGGACGGTAAATAGCGTTGTGATAAATCGGGGTAGCTTATCGTTTAATGAGTTGTGAGTTGTGTTCTGCGCCTAGTGGCTGCATCAAGCACTGCTCTCTGCACATTTTGTGTATTTTTGTTGGTTCTCGGAGGATTGCAAGCATCATTTTGGTATCAACGTGTTTGTTATCAGCAGCTGATCATCATGGTGTAATTTCTTTCATCATTTTGTGAAAACATTTGGAGTATTTCATTGGAAAAGAAAAGACATTTTTCAGTTGAAATCTGTCTCAGTGACATTTCAGCAGTTCATGAACTGTACTCAGTAGTCAGTGTCAACAGTGCAGACAACACAATAGTGTGGCCTGTTAGACTGCCCTGCATAACAATAGTGTTTGTGACCTGGCCTAGTTTTGGCATTCAAGTGTACACTGCACAGATACTGTATAGATGGATACCTACAGCACCCTGATACGGACTTTTATTTCTCAAGCAAAGAACTTTAGACTCCAAAGGTGTGTTTATGACGTATTATCAGAACTTGGGATTCTTGCCAAGCCTGGACAGTAAACGTGGCTGCAGAGGTGGCAAATTGTGCCACCAACGCTCTGGACTTTTAGCACTTTCCAACAGCCAGTCTTCAGAATTCCTGTCTCCTCCCAAGGGGCACGGTATGGTGTCTTCACTGCTGCCTTCTGTGACTCGATCACCTCCTTTTGCTTCACTGCTGCGCCTGTCTTCAGTGCCACACTCTCCACCGCACGGGCACCCAGTGACGTTATCTCCACCCGAGCACCTGTCTTCAGTGCCCCACCCTCCACCCCAGGGGCACCCAGTGATGTTATCTCCACTCAAGCACCTGTTTTCAGTGCCCCACCCTCCACCCCAGGGGCACTCAGTATTGTCATATCTACACTCATGCCTGTCTTCCGCGCTCCACCCTTCACCCCAGGAGCACTCAGTAATGTCCGCGCCACCCCAGCACATGTCTTCGATGTCCCACCCGCCACCCCAGGAACAATCAGTGATGTCATCTCCACCCAAGTACCTGTCTAAAGTGTTCCACCCTCCACCCCAGAGGCATATAGTGATGCCACCTCCACTTCATCACCTGTCTTCAGTGCCCCACCCTTCACCTCAGGGGTACTCGGGATTGTCATCTTCAACCCAGCGCCTGCTGTCGGTGCCCTGCTGTCCACCCCAGGGGTACTCAGTGCCCTGCTGTCCACCCCAGGGGTACTCGGTGTTTTCAGCTGTACCTCAGCACATGTTTTCAGTGCTTCAGTCGCCTCACTCTTTTTCAGCCCAGTGTCCTTTCCCCCACTCCACCCAAAGCCGCTTCCCCTGCCGCGGCTGTCCCTACATTTACCACCGCCCATGCCGCAGGCCTCACCATCGCCATCACAGCAGCAAAGTCATCACATGCCTGCAGCGCCCGTGGGTCCTCCGCCAGCACAATGCCTGCTGCCTGCATTATCAGTACCCCAGTGGGGCCATCCTACACCCGGTGTCCCACCGCTACCACCTCTGGTACTTCAGCCCCCACCATCACAATCATTCGTGTGGCAGCCCCCACTTCCACTTCATTGGGCCCCATTCCAACCATCACCACCCCCTCAAACCTCTCCGTCATCATCACCATCACAACTTCTTGAACGACCACACCTGTCCCAAGAAACATTACAACCCGTCTCAGTCTACACCAGCTCCAAGAGAATCACAAGCCATACTCACCAGACTGGTAATGTATCTAACCTTATTCAGGTTCATCTTCAAGACACTACCAAAGTACTAGGTCAGCTGTGCTTGGCACTGTTTAATGTGCGCTCAGTTGGTTGTACCAAGAAGCGCTCTGAAGTGTGCGAGTTTGTTACCGACCATCATGTTGACATTCTGTTCTTAACAGAGACCTGGCTTCGTGCCTCAGGTGATGAGGCCAAATGTGCTGATCTTGCCCCATCTGGATACTCTGTGAAATCCTTCCCCCGCGATTCTCGTGGGGGTGGTATTGCAGTCGTCCTCCATGAAGCACTGCAGCCTCTTGCATCATTCTCAACGTCTTTTAGTTTCTCCCATGAGTCTTTTGAGCTTGTACAGTTTACTCTAGCTTTAACTCAGAAAACTGTTCATTTTCTGTGCCTCTACAGACCTCCGCCAAACCGCAAGAACAAATTAACTGATTCAATGTTTGTTGATCAATTTCATGATCTTCTCGATCACTGTAATTCTCTTGCTGGGTGTCTGATAGTCCTTGGTGACTTTAACATCCACTTTGACAATCAGAAGCATCACACCACCTCTGCACTCATGGACATTTTACACATGTTCAGTCTTTCACAAGTTGTCGACAAACCAACTCATAGACAAGGGCATACTATTGACTGGATCCTTCATAGATGTGACGATGATATCTTGTGCTCAGCACAGGTTTCTGATGCAATATGTTCAGACCATTACTGTGTGATCAGTCATTTGAGGGCCATAGTCCCACCTCCAGTGCCTATGCTTACCATAGTGCGCAATGTTCGTGCCATTGACAGACTAGCCTTCAAGGCTGACCTCGTTCAGTCACTGTCTCACCATCCTAGTCCTAGTGCCGAGGAGTTTGATTCATGTTTACGCACTGTCTTAGACAATCATGCACCATCTTCAAAGCGTAAAAAGTCAGCTCATAGATTCAGCCCGTGGTATAGGTTTGTGAGCAAAGAGCTGCGTTCAGCTAAGCAGATGCGGCGCCAGGCTGAGAGAATGTGGTGCTCAACTAGGTTGACTGTTCACAAGCAGATATACACATGTTCTAAGAAGCATGTAAATGAGATTGTTCATGGAGCAAAATCTTCGTTTTACAACAGGAAGATCAGTGAGTGCACAACAAGCAAAGAATTGTATAATGTGACCAATAAGCTTATGGTGAAGAAGACTCCATCACCTCTTCCCACTACATTTCCCCCGTGCCAGCTGCCTCAGCTTTTTGCAGATTACTTCGTTGATAAGGTCCGCGAAATTCGTGATTCTCTGGATCTCATGCCCACTTCAGTTTTGTTCACCGAAAAACGCTTTAGTGGAGAACCTCTCTCAGCCTTCGAACCCGTGCTAGAGGATGAGGTCAGAAAAGTGATCACAAACACTGCCCCAAAAACTTGTGAGTTAGACCCCATACCCACTCCCTTGTTGTACGAGTGCCTGGATGAAGTGTTGCCTGCCATTACACAAGTCATCAACAATTCTCTCTCCACTGGTATTTTTCCTGAAAGCTTCAAGACTGCACTTGTAAAACCCCTATTGAAGAAAACATCTTTAGACCCAAATGTACTGAAAAACTATCGCCCAGTTTCCAATCTGACATTTCTATCAAAGATTCTTGAGAAAATTGTCCTTGTTCAAACTTTAAAGCATGTCAACTCTAATAGTCTGTTCAGTGTATTCCAGTCTGCATAATCGTCCCCATCGTAGCACTGAAACAGCTTTGCTGAAGATATTCAATGACCTGCTTTGTGCTTTGGACGAGCGTAAGATCACAGTCCTTGCTTTGCTGGACCTGTCCAGTGCGTTCGACACTATTGACCATGAAATTTTGCTGTGCCGTCTTCAATCTGTATTTGGCATTGAAGGCACAGTCTTGGCATGGTTTAGTTCATACCTGACTGAACGATCCCAGATTGTTTCTGTCGACGGCTGTCGTTCTGAGCCATCACCTCTTCGGTTTGGTGTACCCCAGGGCTCGGTCCTAGGACCTGTATTGTTCTTACTGTATGTTCAGCCCCTGTCCGACCTGATTTGTAGTCGCTCCATTTCCCATCATGCATTTGCAGATGATACGCAGATGTACAAAAGTGATACTGTCGAGCGAGCTGTGAATGCCGTCCAAAGTATAAGCCAGTGCATTGACCATGTCAAATCATGGATGACCACTAACAAACTGATGTTAAATGATGGCAAAACTGAAGCAATGTTGGTAGCTAATCCAAGAGTATCTTCGTCCCTGCCTTTACCGTCATCATTGTCTGTGGATGGAACACTCATTGGCTTCTCTGCGAGTGTGAGAAACCTGGGTGTTACACTTGACAGCGAGTTATCTATGTCACAGCATGTCAGTGCAGTGTGTAGATCCGCTTATCTGGAACTTCGTCGTATTAGTTCAGTTCGTCACCTGCTGACCGTGGAAGCCACTAACACACTAGTTTGTGCATTTGTGCTGTCCAAGCTAGATTATTGTAACTCTTTGCTTTGTGGCTGCCCTCAGTATCTCATTGATCGCCTCCAAAAAAATCAGAACAATGCAGCCCGGCTTGTTGTGAGAGTCCGTAAGACTGAGCATGTCACACCCATCTTGAAGTCCCTTCACTGGCTACCTGTGTCCTCACGTATTCAATACAAAGTTATGTCAATCTGTTTTAACTGCCTTTCAGGCACCAGCCCAGAATACTTGTCCTCTTTGCTGCATGTGTATACACCCTCTCGTGAGCTCCGCTCCTCTTCTGATAAACGGAAGTTGTGTGTACCTTCTGTCCAAACTAAAACATTTGGTCAGCGCACTTTTGTTTATCAAGCCCCAGTGTTATGGAATACACTTCCTCTTGAGGTCAGAAACAGTGAGTCTGTCTCTGACTTCAAGAGGTCGTTGAAAACTCACCTCTTCAAGCTTTACTTTGAATAACTGCCAGTGTTTGATGCCTTAGTTGTAGTTCTGCAATCCTCCTTGTTTAGACTGAATGTTAATTAGAATATAAATTATTATGTATGTATTGTTGTTTAGTTTATTGTAAAAGTGGTGTGTTCGGGCATTGTGCTTTGTTTGTTATGTGCATATGTCATTGTATTTTTATTTTTGTGTACAGATTGTAAAGCGCTTAGAGCTTTTGAGTAAGATTAAGCGCTGTATAAATACTCATTATTATTATTATTAATGCCTTGAACATAATCATTCCCTTATTGTAAGTTAAATGATCTTTCAGGGGCAGAATTTTTAAGGCTGCCAATTTTTGGTCAGTAGTTAAGCAGGAGTATTAGTTTGGCAGCTCTTCGATGTAGAGAGTTCAATCTTTTCAAATTGACATCGCTTGAACCATCCCACAAAGTAGAGGCATAGTCTATTTGTGATCAAATTATGGGCATTGAAGAACAGTTGACGTGTCTCCATATCAGTAATGTGTTTAAGTTTTGCTAAGATGTACAGATTTCTGGAGACAATTTTACAGGCATTACTGATGTGTGGCTGCCACCTAAGCTGGTTGTCCACCGTAACTCCTAGCAGGCGATGGTTAGTAAATTGGCTGATGGTTTTGCCTTGGAGGGACAGACTGAGTGAGAGAGAGAGCCGAGTTGGTGTTTTTGGCGGGTGCTAATTACCATGCTCTCCGTTTTTGCCAGGTTTAAAATCATAATATTACGACTGCACCATTCATTAATATCGTGATATCTTGCAGTGCGTTTTGCAGTCGTGAATTGATGTTTGATATGTCCTTATCTGTGTACAGCGGCATCATCTGCAAACATATCACATGTAACGCTTTCATGTTTTATCGCAAGAGGAAGATTATTTATGAACACGCAGAATAACAGGGGACCAAGAATAGAGCCCTGTGGTACGCCATGCTTCACTAACCCTTGATTCGAGTATGAGCCATTTAGTAATACCTTTTGTTTTCTACCTCCGAGGTAGGATTTGAAAAACAACGCCGATAATATGGATAATTTCTTGATCAGTATTTCGTGGTTTACCAGATCAAAGGCTTTACGAAAATCTAGAAACATGACTCATGTAAGTTATGAGTCGTTGATGGAAGATAACCAGGTGTCTATCATCCGTATCAGCGCAGTGTGACATGAGTGTTCTGATCTGAAGGCCGACTGCAATGAATAGATTAATTTTCGGTTTTCCCAGGTATATAGATAGATGCTTGTGAAAATGCCGTTCTAAGGGCTTGGACAGAACAGGTAGAAGTGATATAATAATAATAATAATAATAATAATAATAATAATAATAATAATAATAATAATAATAATAATAATACCGGTTATTATATAAGCGCATTTCCCAATTCTGCGAATCGGCTCAAAGCGCCGCGATCTAAACCCAACACGCACGCATGGAGTGCTACATGTAAAAATAAAAATATAAATAAAAAATAAAAAGAAAAATTAAGTTTTGTCTAGATGTTTGAGCAGCTTGGTCTTGTAAGTTTTAAGCGATGGAGCGGCTCTAACATCCGCAGGAATAGAGTTCCATAACTTTGCACCAGAATAGGACAACGACGACCTATAAATGTCCAGTCGAGGCATCGGTACAACAAGATTGTTCCCTGGTGTTCGACTGGACCTCGTATGAGCAAAGTGGAACAAACTATTGAGATAGGCTGGTGTTTCTGAGAGGGTGATTTTGCGCATGAGCACCAACTTATTATACTTAAACTGTTTTTCAAGTGGCAAAATGTCTAACAGCTTGAACTTATTGTCAGTATTAATGACTTCTGAGGGTCTGTCAACAATGAGTTTAATGGCTCTTCTGTGGAGCGAGTTCAGACTTTTTAAATTAGCATCGAGAGAGAGAGAGAGAGAGAGAGAGAGAGAGAGAGAGAGAGAGAGAGA
>BTPG01000007.1:68881493-68916493 GCA_036245525.1 Semisulcospira habei
TAATGACTTCTGAGGGTCTGTCAACAATGAGTTTAATGGCTCTTCTGTGGAGCGAGTTCAGACTTTTTAAATTAGCATCGAGAGAGAGAGAGAGAGAGAGAGAGAGAGAGAGAGAGAGAGAGAGAGAGAGAGAGAGAGAGAGAGAGAGAGAGAGAGAGAGAGAAAAGAAGAAGAAGAAGAAGAAGAAGAAGAAGAAGAAGAGAAGATGACGAAGAGTATACAGCATAAAGTTGTAAGCGAGAGAGAGAGAGAGAGAGAGAGAGAGAGAGAGAGAGAGAGAGAGAAAGAGAGAGAGAGAGAGAGAGAGAGAGAGAGAGAGAGAGAGAGAGAGAGAGAGAGAGAGAGAGAGAGAGAGAGAGAGAGAGAGAGAGAGAGAATCACTTCACTTTGACGTTTATGACATTTTCACTACTCAATGTTATTTAGATAAACGCATTTCTAGCAATGGGATGATGGAATGGTGAATAAGAATAAATAAACAAATGCACAAACATGGCAGGAACATCACATGTTCATGCTATTAACACTTTTAGCCCCGAGGTCCCATTTCTCAAATTTTTGAGGTGTTTCCTATCGACTATGTACCACTTGCAGGAGATGGCTTGGCCATGATAATTCACGGGTAGTGTCAGATTAGCTTGGCGCCTTCAGGCGCCAAGCTAATCTGGCATTACGCTTGAATTATCATGGTCAAGACATCTCCGTGTTGCAGGGATCCGGGGCTAAAAGGGTTAAGAAAACAAAATACCAGCTGGGCTGGATCTCACCAAGTGTCACGTTTTCCAAAGACACTTAGTCCCAATGCACAAACGGCCACCGCTACTTTAAGCACACTTTCAACTTAGTATTTCAGTCATTCCGGTTTAACCCATTTAGCCCCGGGACCATGCAGCAGGAGATGGATTGATAATGATAATTCAAGGGTAGTGCGAGCTTGTTCCGGCGCCAAGCGTATCTGGCACTACCCTTGAATTATCATGATCAATCTATCTCCTACATCTGGTACATAGTCTTTAGACAACGCCTAGAGTCTGAAATAGTTCAGGCGGTTAAACGTCGGAGTAAGAGAGCGAAGGGAATCGCCGGGTCGTGGGTTCGAGTCACCGTCCCGGCCCCGGCAGCTGGTCTCGCAATCCAGGGAAAAAAGACGGGCTTGTTCCATATCATGTCCGTTGAAAGATCCTGGTAAATCAAAGTGGCACAGTTGCAGTGCGCCTGAACTGATTAGTGTTCAGCTCGTACTCCATAGGCAATAGATTTCCCTGTCCCCCAAAACCCGCCAGCCAGAGCCGTCCATTATCACGTTGGTGCCGTGGACGTTAAACACCGAACTAACCAGACAACGCCTCCAAAGGTTTGGGCGGCCGTGGGTTAACAGGGTTAAACTAATAACTCTGTACAGTTTCTTGGCGTTTTCATGCGTGTCACAAAACCACAGCGGAAGATGGATCGGTTTTGATAGTTCAAGGGTAGTGCCAGATTAGCTTGACGCCTGGGAAGGCGCCAAGCTAATCTGGTACTACATCTGAGCTACCATAAAGGTCCATATATATATATATATATATATATATATATATATATATATATATATATATATATATATATATATATATATATATATATATATATATATATATATATATATATATATATATATATATATATATATATATATATATATATATATATATATATACGGCGCCTCTGACACAGTCAAACACCTCCTTCATACATTACTGAGAGGCTGGTGATGTTAACAACGCGAATGAGCCGGTCAGCATCGTGTTCTCTCAATATATTCAGACGGCCACATTGGTTAGCATAAATATGGAGCGTTTGTATACACTTTCAAACTCATCAATCACTCCTCTTTATCCAGAACAGAAAATAGAAACAACAGCCACGACAACAGCAGCAGTGCCAACAACAACAAGTGAACAACAACAATAACAAAACCGCTAGCACAAAAACTTATTCTGATCAACCACAGAGTGTTTTACGCACCATTTTAACTCACTGACATGAAGTACACATGACGAGAGTCTTCCATAAAGGATGTTCACCAGAGACGTACGGGAGATTGATCGGTCGTGAAAGTTTAAGGGTAGTGCCTGAAAAAGAAACAAGCTAACGACGTATCATGACCAATTTATCTCCCTGTGTTACGTCTTTCACGTGAACGTGTTTAACTCATTCCAGACTCGGAGCATCCGCATGCGCGGCTAAAGCCGCATATCCGGATGCTCCACGTCTGGAATGAGTTAATAAATCTGTCAGATATTAATAATGTTGTTATTGCCTTTTCTCTTCCAGTCTTGTTGCACAGCACCAAATCATATCACTAGTACATTTTTCTTTACAAATATACAGTTGTCTCATTTTCTCCTCTTCATTGTCGGAACACAGAGTTGCAACACTCACGTGCAAGAGACATAGGTCCTTATGAGCCCCCGCAATGCGGGGTCGCATGGGGATCTATGCCTCTTGCTGGTATCATTTATGTTCTGTGCTTCAATACAGACAGCGTTATCGGCAGCGAGTCTGTGAGTGCGCCAGCGACATTTCAGTTCAGACTTAAGCGACAGGTAGAAAAGTAGTTATGAGTATCGCATGCTGGGCGTCGGAGGTCAGTTTTCGAGCGGAGCGTCGGCGGGGATACAAGATTCTGATGTGTCGCCTTGTGTGCGTGCTCTGCCGCTAGCCTTATGCCACGCGTCAGAAACAAACGACGCAAGGAATAGAACAGGTTCTATTTCTGTTGCGCAGTCGCACAGTCAGCTAATCAGAATGGACAATCCAGACCAAAAAGGTGACTGCCAAGCGTGTAATATGCAAAGAAGTACCCAAAGGAGAAAGAAACACGCTTAGAAAAGACGGGTACAACACAATTTATTAATATTTCGGATAAATACCCTTTGTCAAAATAGACAAACAAACAAACAGAGAGATTAGCCGCTACTTATCTTCATTAATCAGAATGGAGATCTTGATTTTTTTCCCCCGGGAATACAAAACTGGCAGACACGACAGAGGAGGAGACTTCGAGGCTGAATAACTTTACAAAAGTCAGGAGAATCCATACAACTCCTTTTTGAATGTATAACATAATCGTGACAAGTCCTGGGATGTGTATGTTGGGTAAAAAAAAATTCCGCCGTTTTTGTTGTTGTCATTTTATCAAGCGAGACCGGCCATGTATGGTCATTTATCAAGCGAGACCTGCCATGAATGGTATTCAGCGCCCGTCATTTGTCCGTGTGCGAGTGTCAGGTGCGCGTCAAACGTGCTGCGCAAGTTGCTGCTTGCCTACGACGTCCCGCGCTGTAAGAATACGCGCCGCCAATTTCCAAGGCCTATTAGCTCCCTTGTGCGAGCAGCCACAGGTACTATTTACAGAACAATAGTGCCGGCGGTCTACTCTACGGCTGTGAGACTTGGACACTGCTTGCAGACTCAGAAAAGAAAATCCAGGCCTTTGAGAACAAGTGCCTGAGGAAGTTGCTCCGCATCTCGTACCGCGAGCACAAGACCAACGAATATGTACGGAGCATCGTCACTTCCCTGGTGGGCCCACATGAACCCCTTCTGGCAACTGTGAAACGGCGCAAGCTTGCTTGGTTTGGCCACGCGACCCGACACAACACCTTGTCCAAGACTATCCTCCAAGGCACTCTCGAAGGAAGTCGTCGGCGAGGTCGTCAGAGAAAGAGTTGGGTCGCAAACATAAAAGAATGGACCGAACTCGAGATGCCAGACTTGCTTGCCACCGCCCAAAATAGAACTCAGTGGAGAGCACTGTCTGTTGCTGCTGCCTTTCAGTCCCCCCAACGCCCAGTTCGGGCAAGGGACTGATGATGATGAGTGCCGGCGGTGGTGCGTACAAGGGGAGTGAATGATGTCGCTAATATTTCTGGAAATGACCAACGGAGAAAGAAACACGTTTTTTACGCGCTTGTCGCCTGTTTGTTCTTAAACCATCACTGCCAGTTGAGTCATATTGTGTTTCTGCAATCTTTGTTAGCTGAATGCCAAATAGCCCCAGTCGTGAAAGGAACATGGGTCAGTGTAGAGCAGTGCCAGCAAGAGGCAACTGAGAAAAGTGAAAACAATCCATTTGCAAGAGGCATAGATCCTCATGAGCCCCCGCAGGCGACTGCGGGGGCTCATGAGGAACTATGCCTCTTGCAAATGGATTGTTTTCACTTTCCTCGGTTGTGGAGGTGTTAATTTTATTCAACATCTTATTCAACATGTCTAGCAAAGAGATATCCAGCAAAGTTTACGACAGACAAGTACAGCACTGTGCATTTCTTTTCTTGTTGGTTATTTCGCTTGTATTTCAAGTTACGAACGTGGTGGTCACCTATTTTATCTGGACATTACGTGGCACATGGTACATATTAATTTGTCGTCTACCTTTCTAACAAATCACTTAAATGTTTCCTTACAGAGTAATCTTTAAACCAGTTCGCCTCGTCCCCCCTTTTGACGCTATGAGGGCGGTTCGGGAACCACACTAGCCCCCTCTGCTCCAAATACAGCTTGGTCAAAATGATACTCATACTCGACTGGTCAAACCGGTGGCAGCCATTGTGCATCCGGGGCCTTGAATAATAACACGTGGTCAAGTTGTCGTAATTTCTCAAACACATGCACGTGTCGTCGAAAGCGCAGGAAACCCAAGGGTCCAGTATCGCTTTGCGAACGAACGGCTGGTTGTGGTAGACGCCTATACCAATTTCGACTTCGGCGAATCTCGAGTACTGGCATGTCAAATCTCCGTAGAATTTGAATGTAGACAAAGCAGTGCGCAGCGAAATGGCCCCGTTGTTTCCCCACACTTGCAGGCCGTGCTCCTTGGCTCGCTTGAAGATGGGCTCCAGCGGCACCTCGGGGTTCCAGCGAATGGAAGCGTCCATGTAAACTAGGAACTCTGACTTTTGTAGCAGCGCCTGTAAACGGAACACAAAAATATCATTACTTGACCCCTTCGCGGCCAGTGATCACGAATTTTCGCGTCTAAAACCACTGCACGCTCAGCGACATTCGCGTGAAGAGACAAATGCAAACTGGATAAAAAATATAGTAAAACTGTTGCCGCTAAGGTTTCATGTGAAAGGAAAACAGAAAATAGAGGTTGAAAACCCTTTAAATTAGATACAAGGAACGACGTTTCGGATCAAATATCCTTTTTCATGTGACAAGGAAACAAACGTTTGTTTCCATGTCACCTAAAGAAGGATCTTTGATCCGAAACGTCGTTCCTTGTATCTAATTTAAAGGAGTTTCAACCTCTATTTTTTGTTTTCCCTGAATCAAAAATAGGCTTAAAGAACAAGAGATATAAATCTTATGTCTCTTGCAGCTGGGTTGTGTTCGCCTTACCCCGGCAGTTAAGAAGTTAACCACCTCGCTATCGAGATAAAGTGAACATAACTGGGGATCAGAAACAGAAATAGCACGATGTATGCTAGTGAGTACTTTCCACTTCCCTTCCGTTACTTCGCCTATCTTCTCTTTTCCCAGCCATTGTCTCTTTATCTAATACATAACAGAATTACGATAGGTTTTATGGACTCTTTAGGGGGAGGGGGGGGGGGGGTCTTTCTGTCCCCTTTTGCGAAGGGCCTAAGGTCTATGCGATGAATACCTTGCAGACCTAACCCTTTCATTGCAAGTCAGTGAAAACAGTTTTGTTTTTGGCATCGCTGATTATTCAACGACTAAAAACCAAGAACTATGGATACACATTGATCTCAGCATGAAGTACAGATCTTCATGAGCCCCCGCAGTCACGGGGGCTCATGAAGATCCACGTCTCTTGCACCTGGGTGATGTTTGCTTATATACATTACTCGAATGGGCCTAAGCAACAAACACCACACAGTGACACGGAACACTGAATCTAATTTTGATGGTTACGTTTTAGGGATTAACTGCCACACATAGATACTCTGGGTATGTGCTTACTCTGATAATGAAGACTTTCCAGGTGAAACATTTCAGGTTTTTGAAGAACGATGGCAAGTGCTTGAAAGGGAATTCAACCACAAAGCACCTGCAGTTCATCTTAGTCTGAAACGAGAATGAAGTCTTAACCTTCACTGCCAGTGAAACCATACAGTGTTTTTGACAGAATTGTAAATCACACGTCAAAGATCCCCAGCTGTCAAAGGTACATGGATGTCTCAGCAAGAGGTATAGGTCCTCATGAGCCCCCCGCAACTGCTGGGGCTCATGAGGATCTACACCTCTTGCAGCTGGGTGGCGCTGAATGTTTCTCGGGTTAATTATGGTTAGGATGACAAATTGATTAGCGCCAGCAAACAAGGGCAACGTGTGTGTCGGTCTGTGATTGGACCATATAGCTAGAGGCCGTAATATTGAAACATGTTCAGACCAACGCTCATCATATGACTCGTATGTTTACCGTTCTGTCATATTCTACTTACTATTCTTCTTTGCTCCTCCGTCAGTCCCAAATCGACGATAACGAAAGTGAAGTTTCTCAGCCTGGGAAACACATCAGCGTGGAGATTCTTCACCAATGCCTGCATCTCGTAGTAGTGGTTTTCTGATACCGCAGTCACCAGCAAATACTTGTTGTAATACACGTATTTGTTAATGGCTGCAACGGCCAGGGAGTGAGCATCGTAGGCATTGCTGCGCGTTGACAGGATCTGACGTAGTCGGACTTCCGGTGATGGGGAGAAGGGCGGGCACTTCCGGTCAAAGCACGGCCTAGCTGCGGAATGTTTCAAGAGAGAGGCAAGTTAAGAAACTACATGATCATTTTTAGTGCCTTTTGTTGCAGTTTGTGCTTGTCAAGTCTTTGTTAGTTCAAAGAAGTACCCAACGGAGAAAGAAACACGCTTAGAAAAGACGGGTACAACACAATTTATTAATATTTCGGGTAACTACCCTTTGTCAAAATAGACAAACAAACAAACAGAGAGATTCGCCGCTACTTATCTTCATTGGCAGAAGGAATGTGGCAACTGAAGGAGGTGACGTAAAATAATAAAAAAAATAAAGTAAAATAAAGTTTTTTATTTTACGTCACCTCCTTCAGTTGCCACATTCCTTCTGCCAATGAAGATACGTAGCGGCGAATCTCTCTGTTTGTTTGTTTGTCTATTTTGACAAAGGGTATTTACCCGAAATATTAATAAATTGTGTTGTACCCGCTTTTCTAAGCGTGTTTCTTTCTCCGTTGGGTACTTCTTTGCATATTACACGCTTGGCAGTCACCTTCTTGGTCTGATTTGTTAGTTCAAAGCTAAGGAGCACAAGCAGCCTAAGGAACTTGGACACAAAGAGGTGCTAGCAAGACACATAGATTCTATGTCTCTTGTGTTTGGGTCGTGTTAATTTTTTTTTCTCGTCAGCGAAGGTGTTTTTTATGATTAGCGGCGTACGATAACATGTGAGTGTTGGAAACTGCTTCAAGCTCAGTCGCTCAGTCCGGACCAGACGACTGACTGCCAAGCACATACAACCCAACGTAATATAGTCAAGGAAAAGAGAAACACGCTTCGGAAAAAAGGACAAAGCAATGAATAGCTTTGTCCTTGCTTTTCCGAAACGTGTTTCCTTTTATTGAGTGTTATATATATAAGTTCAGCAGTGTGATATAAACTGATTTTCACCTAGATTTTTGGCAGGGGTATTTTAAAATAAAAAAAAGTGTCTTCTGTTTGTACAAGAGACTTTTAGGATAGGTCGCAGCGGAGCAACTTCAATAGAATGGCCGTGACGATATAGGTGGGCAGGTCTGAAAATCTGACAACTAAAGCAACCTGATAAAAATAACGTCCTGTCTAGTTACGCTAACTTCTCTGCAGAACGTACTTTTGGCGGGAAACGCCGTATGTATATGTGTGTGTGTGTGTGTGTGTGTGTGTGTGTGTGTGTGTGTGTGTGTGTGTGTGTGTGTGTGTGTGTGTGTGTGTGTGTGTGTGTAATGCGGGGGCGAATGCGGGGGCTCATGAGGAACTATACCTCTTGCGGTTGGGTGTTCAGCATTTCTCGACAATAAAAAGGTTACTTACTAGTACTGTTGATTATGGAACAATCGGGCAGCTGTTGCATCCTCCTACTAGGTGCACCTGCACACACCAGAAACACGCTACAACAAAAACGTAAGTAAGAAGATTCTACAACTCTTTCTATATAGAACGCCGCCCTCCATTCTCTGTGGCATGGTCGGTTACTCCCCTTTCCTTGCGAACTCATGTGCAGAATTCAGCGAAATGTGTTGTTCTTCTGTAAAAGCACAAATAAAGCTATAAAGATACTGTATCGAGGATTTGTGTACGCCCAATATCTAAAGCGTTTGTTACCGGTAAGAACGGTCCCTTACCAGAGAAACCAGGTTGAAATGATAATAAACACAGTGTGTGTGTGCGTCAAAATTTCACAGTATCTTCTTTGCAAATAAATTTTAGAGTGTCTTCGCTCATTCAGCCCGACGGCCGTATTTCCCTAATTTTGGAGGCGTCATCTAATGACAATATACCAGTTTCAGGAGATGGATCGACCATGATAATTGAAGGGTAGTGCCAGATTAGCTTGGCGCCGACAGGCGCTAAGCTAATCTGGCACTACCCTTGAATTATCATGGTCGACCCATCTCCTGCTGTAGTGCGTCAGGGCTGAATGGGTTAAAATAGTGTTGCACAAATTGCTACTTTGACCCATTACATCCTGACGCTAAATATTTTTAATTTGCTTTTTTGTCCTATGAAGGCAGCACTACAGATTAGGAGATAGATCAACCATTTTAGTTCAAGGATGGTTCGCCAAGATATTCCGTTTGGAACCACCCTTGAACTATCATTGTCAAATTCATTTCAAGCAATAGTGTCTCAGAATGAAAAAGGGTTAAATTTTGTTTTATTCTGAAGTTTTAAAGTCGCAAGATGAAAAAAAAAAATGTCTGCTCTCTCTCCTCCCCCCCCCCCCCCCCACCACACACACCCCTCCCCCCCCCTCCGTTCTGTATCTAGGAGAGTTCCGCCGCTGCGCTCAGGGGCCAGTACAAAACCTCTGTTATGTGTGCCTCTATCACATCGATTGTGAAAAGAAGGGTAGATATGTATTAGTTGAGTCAAGACAACATTGAGAACCCACGTACTGCGGAATATTGGCAAGCAATGCCCGCCCTGGATCCCGATGCAGGTTCCGGATAAAGAAAGAAGAGAAGAAAGAAACTCAGTTTACGGATTTCTTGAATATTCCTTAGCAAATGAAATGCAACTCGGACTTTCTGTATATGGTAAACTCCGCTTATAACAAGGTCCGATATAAGAACAGTCGGATATAACGAAGCTTTTGGGGAGGTCTCGGCCAAACTTGTAATTTGTCTTTGAAAAATTAAGCCGCTTAAAACTGGGTCGAATATAACAAAACTTCGGTTATACCCAACAAAGAAAATTCGGGCCCGTGTCGACTTCGCTTATAACAAACTGTGATCAGCAAAGTAAACAGGGGGATGCTTCATTTTCACAGGAATTGCGTGTTTCATCTGTCTTGTTAACTCATTGTGCCCGAGGTATGAAATACCCACATTTTGGAGTTATCCTCCGAGGACTGAATTACAATTCAGGAGACAGATCGACCGTGATGGTTCAAGGGTGGTTGCAGAATAGCTTGGCGCCTATAGGCGCCAAGCTTTTCTGCCGCCACCACCCTTGAACTATCATGGTCGAGTCATATCTTGCTGTGGTGTGTCGCGGGCAGAAAGTGTTAAAACTGGCTTGGTATTGATCGAAATACAATTATGTCGTGCTTTTCGCATTTGTCTTGAGTAGAACGTTCCGATGTCTTAATTTCGCAGTTTCACTTGCAGTTCCTGCATGTACTGGTACTGGTAAATGTGGGCATTTACAAAGTTGGACTGTAAATCATACGAACTGAATACAATTCATATAATCTTTGTTTTGCGTTTGTTTAGTTTGTTTGTTTGTTTGTTTTGTTGTTGTTGTTGTTGCTATATCTTCCTTTTCTTGAAGACGTGTAGCTACTATTACTGGTGTAGGAGCCGCCATGGCTTGGTACAACAAGCGGAGGTAGGGACAGTGACTAATTTGAAAGGGATTTCATCGGACGTTTATCAGCATACAGCATAAAAGTCAAACGAAACGTAACGTACAGATATGTGTCAACGAACACAGTAAGATATTGTGGTAAAGCAAATTGATTTATATTACAGTATTTCCTGTATAAATGTTCTTTGTGTGTCTTACAATAATGCTGCAAAAAAAAAGGACTAATGTAACATTATCCAGTAAAACGAAAACCGTTTCTGCTATTTTTTTTTTTTTTTTTTTTTTTTTTGCTATCGAGTACCAGAAGCAGGAGAAAGCCGATTAGTTCAGGCAAGATAACACTGAAAAGCCGGTCCCTGTATTGGGGTGTAGGGGGCTCTGGATAGAGGTAGCACCTTTGCTGTTCGGCAGCTGCGTCCTACATAGGACGGACGGGCATCACTGGTCCTCATCCATCTCCTTAATCTCTCACGTGCTGGCCCCAAGCGCCACACCCTGGCAAACCACCTCAGCTGGTGGGCTAAACCACGTGAGGGGGTGGTGTTCACATTGCACCACTAGGCGGATGAGCTGTTTCTGACAGCCAACGGCTAGAGGACGGAGGAGATCAGGTTGGATCCAACGGCCAAATGTGGGGGAGTAAACCCTTCAAATCAGGAGTGGAGCCCCGAAGGCAGACAGCTGCCTGTATTCACGCACTGTTCTGGCAGCTCCTGCAGCCAAACTGGTGCCAAACGTACTGCTTTGCAATCCTTTGGATACATCAGCGAGGCCGAGAGGGGGATCTTGACGACTGGGCACCCCAGGATCTCCATACACTTCGCCCAGGCTTGCGCCCTGGAGAGGTCACTCCAGTGACTGACCCAGCAAGCGCATATACTCCATTGTCTTCTGAGACAGGATGCCAAACTAAAAAAAAGTATCGGTGAATTTTAGCAATTAAAGCTACCAGCCATGGAGTAGTTCGCTTTAACTCATTCTGCCCGCGACACACCCGTGCAAGATATGGCTCGACCATGATAGTTCAAGGGTGGTGGCAGAATAGCTTGGCGCCTATAGGCGCCAAGCTATTCTGCCACCACCCTTGAACTATCATGGTCGATCTGTCTCCTGAATTGTAATGCAGTCCTCAGAGGATAACTCCAAAATGTGGGAATTTCGTACCTCGGGCACAATGAGTTAATGTGTTTTGAACTTGGAGAAGCGCACCTGTTACTGAACAGTTATGAGGCGCGCTCGATATGTGTCCGAATGCTCTCCATCTAAAGGAGTACAGTAGAGTCTTCAAATGCAATATCTTCATAAACAGCATGATCATATTACGAACAGAAAAAAAGTAAAATGCCTGTGGCATACGGCTATTTAGATAACAACTTCAAAAGTATGTACCCTTGCATGTCTCCAAGATGTAGCTGTTCGCGTGATTTTGGAGGGTTGCATAAACATGGCTTTCAAAAGCAAATAACGTAGAGAAACATTAGGTCGTTTTGTTTTTTTCTAGGGGCGCACGAGCGTTCTCTAATGTTATAACGTTGAATGGATTCATTGTATTGAAACAGGGTAGGCAGGGCCGGTCTTCAAAATGGTACCTCTATTATTATTGTTAACTTATTAAAAGGAACAGCCCTTTAAAAAAGAGAACTAAGCAGAAATGTGAACTGTAGATTGTGAGATACAGTAATGCCTTAGGGTCCAATCGGGGAGAGCAGACTTGATCCAAATCAGATACGTGAGAGGTAAACGGCAAACTTAACAAGGGTGACCCCATCTTAGTGACGTCAAGTGGAAAGAGGGTAGGGCTGTTTGGTGTTGGGTATTTTGAAGTGATTCAGTAGTGCTTGTCCAAAACTGTTATTGGGCACTTCCAAAGAAAGCAACGTTGACACTATGGATGCTATATTTGAAGGAAACAAACCGATCAGGCGCAGGCACAATTCTAAACCCGTTCAGAGCTCTTTTGATCAAAGAATAGTTTAAGACAATAAAAGAACACAAGGTTCCGACGTATCATATATCTGGGCTTTCTGTAATCTGACCACTATACTCAAATGAATGGTAAGAAACAACCACTGGCAAATGCACTCCTTTTCTGCACACATCCCTACGAGCAATCTGCATTGGCTTAAGGTACCTATCTTTTTCTATGACACTTCTAGTGTGAATATACCGAATAGCGTGATTCCTGGCAGGCATCAGCATCCAGGAGGTCTTTCACTTTTGCCAATCTCAACTAACTATGTCTGATACCTGTTTAATTTTTAAATTTAAAGAAAAAATGTCAGAGATTCATCGAGTTATAGATTGTTAAAGCTGTCAATGCACCGAGCGTTCACGGGGGGTATTTTCACCCTACGTGATTTAGCGCCAGCTGTGGCGTGGTTCACAGGATTTGAGCGGCGGAGCGTAACATCGCAAAAGTTGCGTACAAGATGACACCAGAAACATAATGATAAATCAATAGTAAAAATAATAAATCACTCTTATACTTTTAAGTTTCCCTACGAGCGACACGCGTGATAGCCAACTACTCTAATTAAGTGAATGTATGTTAAACTGACCCTGTCCATGAGTGCACTTGGGCTTAAAACAAGCCGCTGTCAGTATGTCGGGACTATTACATTAACCCATTCAGCCCTGACGCACTACAGCAGGAGATGGACCGACCATGATAATTAAAGGGTAGTGCCAGATTAGCTTGAATTATCAAGGTCGATCCATCTCCTACACCAGCTGCATAGTCTTTTGATGATGCCTTCAAAATTTGGGAAATACATGCGTCGGGCTAAATGGGTTAACAACCTGACACTTCGCTTATAACAAACTTCGCTTATAACGACAAAAAATCATGGTCCCCTGCGAATTTGTTATATCCGGATTTTAATGTATTTATCAGGAAAGGAGATAAAGCAGTACTCACGAGCCAATCTTTCGACAAAGAGGCTGACAATGTCGTCATCACTAACAATGAGCTGTGGATTGTGAGGGCCTGGAATCTTGACCACCCGGGCTAAAACATATACAAAAAATAAATAACCCCTTTGCGCTTGCAGCCACCGTCACTCTAACCACTCAACAGTGCCGGCGGCTGAGTGCAATAAGGGGGTAATCAACTGAATAAATTGAAAGGAATCGAATGCCTTTTAATTTCAGTTTAACTCACTCAGGACGTGCCGCATTCGTCTACGTTGCATGTATTCGAATGCCGCACTCCTCGAATGTGTTAATGACGTACATTAGATAAATTACATAAGAAATGATACAGTGCAAACCTGCTGAGGTCAGTTGCCTGAGTTCACTCGAATGTGTTAATGACGTACATTAGATAAATTACATAAGAAATGATACAGTGCAAACCTGCTGAGGTCAGTTGCCTGAGTGCACTCGAATGTGTTAATGACGTACATTAGATAAATTACATAAGAAATGATACAGTGCAAACCTGCTGAGGTCAGTTGCCTGAGTGCACTCGAATGTGTTAATGACGTACATTAGATAAATTACATAAGAAATGATACAGTGCAAACCTGCTGAGGTCAGTTGCCTGAGTTCACTTCTGCAACTGGCCCCTGGTCTAGCCTCGTGAGGAAAAGGTCCTCGAGCCGATGTCAGCTTTAGTAGACCCGCTAACTAAGGTCATCCTTACACCGAGGGAGTTTTGTTCGCTGGATAGTTCATCATCATCGTTTAATAAAATGGTATACGAAGGTTGACAGCGGCCCGAGGATCTTTTGTATATTAAGTGATGGCAGGTTAATTTCATCCTCAGATGTGTGTGTGTGTGTGTGTGTGTGTGTGTGTGTGTGTGTGTGTGCGTGCGTGCGTGCGTGCGTGCGTGCGTGCGTGCGTGCGTGCGTGCGTGGAATGGAGTTAGGACAATATGCACACACAAAAAAACCCCACCACCATCTTCGACACAACCATTACCACTATCGCCGCAACTATCATCGCAACCACTAAAACTTTTTCTTGCAGTGAGTCTTACCTCCAAGCTCATACACTTTTCGCGGTGTTACCGTACGGTGCTGCCTGCAATAAAAGCCATACCCAGTTTTTAACAAGCGGCATATGAACAGGAAATTGTGTTAACCCTTTTAGCGCCAACACCCTACAGCAGGAAATTGATTGACCATGATGATTCAAGGGTAGCGCCAGTTTAGCTTGGCGCATGAAGCTACATAGTCGTGGTACATAGTCGTTAAGTGTAAAGGGCACTAAAAGGGTTAACAAATCGGGGTCCATGAGTAATTCAAGTAATCGGGGACCATGATAATTCAAGGGTAGCGCCAGTTTAGCTTGGCGCATGAAGCTACATAGTCGTGGTACATAGTCGTTAAGTGTAAAGGGCATTAAAAGGGTTAACAAATCGGGGTCCATTATAACCACTGCATATGACACGTCAGTGCCGTAGCCCGTAGTGTTTGCGGGAGTACTCTCCAGATAGACCCACTCGGGGGTCCACTCCACAAGTACTCTTCTATTCAAATGAGATGCTGAGCATCTCATTTGAATAGAAGCGTGCTTGTGGGGCATATCTGGGAATACGAGAACGTTAGGGAAAGAACACGAGGGACACGGATGGCCTAAGCATCCTTTGGACTCGGTATGGCTGGATCCGTTAGCCATGCTGCATTGTTATAGCAGGGGCCACAACTCCTCTTGTCCTGTATACATGTATACAATCAGCAATCAAGTGCTCTTGACACCTTTAAAAATAATAATAATAATAAAAATAATAATAATATAAAAATAATTTTAAAATAAAATAAAATAATAATAATAATAAAAAATTTCAAACAAGTTTGATTTTCTTTTTCAGGGCGTTTGGGCCATACCACCCCTGGAAATCCTCTTACGTCACTGTGTGCTTATATGAAAGGCTAAAACAACAAAACCACCGTCGTTTGGTAATAGAGTATTTGAGCCTGCGGGCCATGCCTTCTCTCATAAACAACTCTGTAATGTGAAACAATAAAAAGGGGGGATATTTAGAAAAATGAAATGCGTGCATCACGCATGTGACCATGCCTCACCGCATCTCACAGCAACACGCACAAGAAATGGAACCCTTTCTCTGCCCCGAACACAACGAGCATCACCCAAATGCAAGAAGCATAGATCCTCCTGAGCCCCCGCATCTGCGGGGGCTCATGAGTATATATGCCTCTTGAAAAAATTCAGCTATATCCGTGTACCGCGTGCGGATCAGATGACACTTAATCTCCGATGGTGTCACGGAAAGCCCGCATATTGGTTGTCTCCATCGATTCGCTACCGCCGAGAAAGGCAGCGCACCGAGTGTGTGCAGGACTGCCCGCAGCGCGTTCAGTGTTGTGCTATTTTTAATTAAGAATCGAGAACAAAAAGGTAACTGGCATGTGCGAAAGGGGTAAAGAATTCACAAGAAAGAAAGAAACGCTTTATAAGTGTGTTTCTTTCTTTGTTGGGACTTTCTGTGCATTTTACACGCGCGGCATTTATCTATTTGGTCACTACATATACTAACGAGCAAAAGAAATGCGACATTTTTTTGGAATAATCGGAAACGCTAAAATGTTAACGATGATTCCAAAAATGTGGCACGGCATTTTCTTTTGCTCCTCAGTATAGCATAGGTCGTTTGACATCGGATCGCACGTGTTTTCTTCTTGTTGTTGTTGTGTCAAATATCTCCGCAAAGAAATACTATTTAGTACCACTTAACCTAATAATTATGGGCTATGTTTACTCAACTCGTATAATTTACGTATCTCTCTGTACATCTGTAAAAACTTGGTTAACAGACGAGAACAATTCATGTTCAATACCCGGCAGGCAACGGTCAGCCTTCAATATCAAGGTCAAGCATGTTGACTTTCGGCATGCATGCCTGTAGCAAAACTTGGTTAACTCATTGTGCCCGTGGTACGAAATACCCACGTTTTGGAGTTACCCTCTGAGAACTGCATTACATTTTATGGTCGAGCCATATCTTGCTGTGATGTGTCGCGGGCAGAATCAGTTAGCATGCTTACTCACATAAAAGTGGATCTTTGTTGTACAGTGCTGAATATATCTAAGGCACACGTAGGGATATCATTAAATCAATCATTTCCTGAACAATTTCCCAATTGTTACGACTGTACAGCAACACTGGCACAATGAATAAGTTTCTCGAAATTAAATCGTCCTAGGTCAACTAGCACTGAATGATATTTATTCTAAGAGTGGCGTTTGAAAAGTGTTTCTCTGCAAACAATATTTGCGGAAAAAAACGGTGTGTGCTCCTACGTCAAACGATCTATATAATTTGCGTATAATATTAGTTACGCAGAATGTCTCAAACATGACTATAATTATTCAGTGGGAGTAACAGTTTAGCAGATGACACGTTAGGTGTGTGAACTAGGCTTTAGCAGACTATAGAAATTACGTTTGTTTATGACATTCAAATGTAACAGATGTTGCTAGGAAACCAAAAGTAGGTCAATATTGTACGAATTTCAACGAAAATAGTGGATTAACACATTTAACCCCACGGCCGAATTTCCCAAATATTTGACGTGCCACTTAATGACGATGTATCTGATGCAGGAGATGGCTCGACCTTGATAATTAAAGTGTAGTGCATATTAGCTTGGCGCCAAGCTAATCTGGCACTGCCCTTGAATTATCATGGTCGAGCCATCTCCTGCTCTAGTGCTTTGGGGGCAAATGGGTTAAAAGCCATGCGATTGAAGGCGCCCATGAAAATGTACGCAGATAAAGCGCGTTGGGTGAATTCGTGGAATGTTTGAAGTCCGTGCGATGTTAGATCTATTTCTGAAAACCTCATTAATATTTACCCGATATCTAGTAAAAGTAGGGGCCTCGAATCCTCAAGCGAAGGCGTGGCATCTCCACCTCTGCTCTTCTGAATATAGTACACGAAGTAGAGAAAGGCAATGGCCAAAACACACAGGGAAAGCCGCCTCCACGCGCCCCGTCTCCTGCACATCGTCACCACCGCTGATAACATGGTTCAACTCTGAAATTAAAAAAATAACAACTGCATTAACACGGTCTGTGTTACTGCAATCTTCGTTACTTCAAGACCCAAACTCCTAGCTGTCCGTTGAACATGATTCGAAGTGGCGTCAGCAAGAGGTATAGATCCTCATGAGCCCCCACAAATGCGGGGGCCCATGAGGATCTATACCTCTTGCAGTTGGGCGGTGTTTCGACTTTCGCGGCATGGAACGGGCTCCAGAAAATAAAACGTTAATAGTTGACAATATCTTCTTTATCTATGTTTTTAGTGTGTCTTACAATAATGCCGGACAAAGAGAGCTAACTTAGCTCTTAACTCATTCAGCCCTGACGCACTACAGCAGGAGATGGATCGACCATGATAATTCAAGGGCAGTGGCAGATTAATCCACAGCTTTTCTTTTCTTTTATTTTACGTCACCTCCTTCAGTTGCCACATTCCTTCTGCCATTGAAGATAAGTAGCGGCTAATCTCTATGTTTGTTTGTTTGTCTATTTTGACAAAGGGTATTTACCCGAAATATTAATAAATTGTGTTGTACCCGTCTTTTCTAAGCGTGTTTCTTTCTCCGTTGGGTACTTCAGTGGCAGATTAGCTTGGCGCCTGTCAGCGCCAAGCTAATTTAGTACTGCCCTTGAATTATCATGGTCGATCCATCTCCTGCAACAGGTGCATAGTCGTTAGATGACGACTCCAAAATTTTGGAAATACGTGCGCCGGACCGAATGAGTTAAAGTTTGAATGTTGTAAGAAAAACAGCGCTGTTGTTGTTCTCTTTTGTGCGCTGAAGAGTACTTCCGTTACGCACAAGGAGCAATAGAAAACCACTGTTACGTGTGCCTACTTATGCGTATTGTGAAAAGAAGGGTTACAAAAGTGCAGAAAAGCCAAGATGATAACCCGTTGTATCGGCAAATATTAGTCATGGCGCAGATCGCGTTACATGTGAACGTCATTTCAATGAAGCCTCTCATAGCCTCACACATTTCAGCATACGCATTATTTTGGCAAAATGCCTGCTCGGCGTTAAACCCAACTAACTAACTAACCTTTGGCAAAATACATCCAACTTCACCCGCCGCAAAATGTCCAAACGGCCTCACCCGTCTTTTTTGCGGACAGGCTTGGCACATACCATCCGCGCGGCTTTAGTTCACGGTAAATATTCGCCACTACAACAACCCGTTTAAGGACGTATGCTTAGGCTGATGGGAGCTTTGAACGAGGTTTGACGCCGATACTGATACATGATGCGTGCGAGCGAGCGAGCGAGCGAGAGAGAGAGAGAGAGAGAGAGAGAGAGAGAGAGAGAGAGAGAGAGAGAGAGAGAGAGAGAGAGAGAGCGAGAGAGAGAGAGAGAGAGAGAGAGAGAGAGAGAGAGAGAGAGAGAGAGAGAGAGAGAGAGAGAGATGATGATGATGATGAAACTTTATTTTTCAACGGTAAAAAGTTTTGACGGAAAACAAATCGTCATTTTACAAACTTACCGTTGCTAACATCTACAGCATAAAAAAAGAAAACTATAAAAATATATTTACATACAAAACCCAATAGCATCATTATCTACAGAAAAAATAATAACACTCATCACACACACATGCACACACGCACGCACGCGCCGCTCACACAAACACCCACACACACAAACAAACACGAGCACACACACACACACACACACACACACACACACACACACACACACACACACACACACACACACACACACACACACACACACACACACACACACAAAAACCATCTTATGAAATACATGAGGTAAGGAAATATTACAGTACATGAGAAGTACTAAGTTTGACTCATCAGGTAATCAAAAAGTTTTGTTTTAAAACTTCCTGGTGAGGTAATAGTTTTCAAATGTGCAGGGATTGAATTCCAAGCAAACGGACCAGAGAATGACATACTAGTAGGTCGATTCTTGGCAGTGGTAAGGGTAAGGTATTGTTTCTTGAGGTCCGTTCACGTTCTTGGTGAGATATAAATTTAGTGATTAGATACTGGGGTGTCATATTATTCAGTATCTTATACATAAAGACGCATTTGTTTAAAGTAAGTTGCTGACGCAGACCGAGAATGTTTAAATGTCTCAATTTGTCTGTGGTAGGGATGGGGCGTCTATCTATCATTTTTACAGCTCTTTTGTATATGGAGTTTAACCTCTTCATGTGGACATCACTGCAGCCGTTCCACACTGTGGAGACATAATCAACGTGGGACTTTACACGAGCATAAAAAAACAATTTACGGGATTTGTATCCGTTACATGTCTAAGCTGGGACAATAAGAAAGTGTTTTTAGCAATGGTCTTACAAACAGCATTTATATGGGTCTCCCAGCACAGTTGTTCATCAACATGTATTCCTAAGAATTTACGCTCAGTGACTTGTTCAACAGGTTCAGCGTTTAATTGTAATTGTAATGGCTGTAGTCGGCGTTGATGTTTTTGTCGCGTGGCGATTAAGATACTCTTTGTTTTAGCTGGGTGAGGAACCATATGGTTCTGTCTACACCAGTCAGATACCTCATTGAGACTGCATTGTAAACTATGGCTAATATCCGTCGTTTTTTTACCAGAAGCATGAAGACTCGTATGAGAGAGAGAGAGAGAGAGAGAGAGAGAGAGAGAGAGAGAGAGAGAGAGAGAGAGAGAGAGAGAGAGAGAGAGAGAGAGAGAGAGAGAGAGAGAGAGCTGGGAGCAGGCCCGAGTAAAATAATGTGAATTAATTCATGCGTGTAGTGACGTGAATGTTTGTACATGTATGTATTGTGCTGCGTGTTTTACTGCCGAGAAAAAGTAAACGCGATATAACTGCAAGAGATATAGATCCTTACGAGCCCCCGCAGTTGCGGGGGCTCGTATGGATCTATGCCTCTTGCTGACAGCGCCTTGTTTCTATGCTCCTTTTTGACGGCTGGAGATCTGTGACGTTGAATTAAAGGAGCACGCCTGACCTTTTTTTAATGCTTCAGTTCGCAAAAAGCTTTTACTGGGATTCAGTATACACACCCACTTAGACAATGACCACCCTATTGTCCCACCAAATGCTTTCTTGCGTCCGTTCTAAGCGAAAAGAGGTCCACCGGAATCTTGTGACTGAACGCCATGAATAGATTGCTTCTGATAGGCGATGGTAGCTGACGCCATAACTATTCTATACGACCTTAGGTCATTTGCATAATTATACCAATCAGAGAAAAGATGACGGATAAACCAACGAAGAAAACAAGAAAGTATTATCGACTCGCGCCGACAATGACAGACTCGGAATTGAAGAGAAGAAAGAGGAAGAGAGACAAGCTATCCCTAAGTAGAACTGACATCGGACATGGGAATATAAACACTTATGTGGCAACGCGTAACAGGCTCGCCGGCTTTAGTTGCGAGTCACTGAAATAAGCCACGCCCTCGTCACGATCGTTACTAGTAAATGCTAGCAGGTTAAGGGGAACCCGCATTGTGATTTTGACATCATAGCGAATATGGAACGTTTATTCTATTTTTCTCGTGAAAAATTACGTCAAAGGGATGCCGGAAAACATCAGTACACGTGTACACTGACACGAGTGTACGCCACACCGATGACCTCGTGACCTGCAGCCTTTGCGATACACTGATAGTTGGCCGGGTTCTGCCTTGTGACGTAGGCTGATAAATAAGCATATTAATTCAAAACAAGGCCGATGCAGACGATAAATCCGAGACTCGGGTACATAAGCAATACACCCTCCAAACGATAAATTTCGACATTTGGCATTATACTTACACCATGCATAAAGCTCTAAGACAGTACGCAAAGGACCCACACATAATCATACTGTCAGCAGTATCTGTTACGGTCAGTTTTCTGACTGTGTTGAGATGGTTGATCCTGAGGAAAATAACTTTAACAAAGATTTCAAAAAACAATATACGACCACCGGCAGTGCAGGAGTTAATTACGTACCACACAATTATAAATCGCTTCACACTATGTGATGCTGATATTAGCCTAAAGCTGATGATAACGACACTTTTATTGTTTGAGGATACGGATTTAGGCTCATATTGAGATAGTGATAGAGAGATAAAAACTGTATTACACGACAGAGAGATGGAAACTGTTGCAACTCTATAAACACATTAATCCCCTTAACTACCGGGTCACTGCGAACGTTACCCGTCTGCAAGAGGCATAAATCCTCATGAGCCCCCGCAGCGCGGGGGCTCATGAGGGTGTATGTCTCTTGTTAGACCTCTGTTCTTCAAGCGTAAGTTTGTCAAAATTTCCACCTGTGTTATTCAACGCGAATGTCAGCGTGCAGTCGTTTCAGACACGACAATCCTGATCACTGGCAGCGAAGGGGTTAACCGCAGAACATGACAATCTAGCCACGCTCCTTCTGTCCAGAGTAGGCCGGGCCAGAGACAGGCGAGACAGGCGAGACAGGCAAGCCATTCCCGCAGGCTGACACGTACAGCTACAGTCACGCCGCCATACACTCTTCATACACGTCATCAGAATGCACGCATTTTAACTCATTTGAGACGTGCCGCCTCCGGATACACGGCTTATGCAGCGTATCCGGAGGCGGCTCGTCTCGAATGAGTTAAAAGACAGGTTTGTTCTGCTTACTCCCGTGAAGTTATTCTGAACCTGTCTCGCATAACTACATTTACTTGTAACTTATAACAGCAATGGTAAGATTTACACCAGTCCCGTACGAGTTTACATGTAACTACAGGTAAGCCTTCGATCATGATTATGATGTATTAGAATATCACGAAATCGGGTATAACGCGGTCAGTCGGGTGGCTTCTAAGTAGATACCTGACGAAAGCTGCAGAAAACATTGCCAAAAAAGTAACTGCCAACTAACTGTCTCTGTGTGTGCGTGGGACTAAAAAAAAAAAAAACTCAAAACAACGCAGGCATAACTACCGCGGCCGGATACTGGCTATTCAAAATTACCATAACCTGGCGAACTCGACCCTGGTAAGCAAAAAACGTCCTTTGGCCGACTTCACTCTTAGTCGGGCCAACTAAGGCTGGAGTCGGCCAGAGGTCGTTTTGCTGACTGTGTGATTATCTTACTTAAAACCTACTGAAGTCTTGCACTACATTAAAAATAAGGCAAAACGTCAAAATTACTACTGACGGCTTTGTTTTCCGAGCGGATTAAGGTTGTATACTATACCTACATTTTTTAATTGAAAACTGCCCTTTATAGGTTTTTTTGAGAGCCTTGTTCAGTCTGGAGGCTATTGCCACCCTGACAGACCCATGGTCCCGGGCATGTTTGTAAGTTACAGCCGTTTTTCTGAGGTACCCCACGAGAAAAAACACGCAAAATAGCCGATTTCAGAACACAATAAAAATGTATCGAATAGTGTGTTAAAATGATAAAGAAACATTTCGGTCACTTCATAAAGTATGTTAGTATTTTCTCGTAAAAAAAGTGTGTTCTGATAATTGGAATTCTAAGTGAAATCTAAAAAAAATGTATGTTGTAAATTCGCAAATTGCCCGGATGTTATCAATAACATTACAAGTGTTTGCAATGTTGGGCAATTGCTCAGGCCCTTTTTATTCGATAAAGTCGTACTTTATGTTATAACTATCACATTGATTATGAAGAAAATATGGGGTCCCGCACAAAATTGGGCACTTTGGGTCGTTTTCGAGTGCGTATTCAATAAGGGATACAAGCGATGTCGGACTTCCGGCAGATCATATCTCCGCCGTAGCCGGCATTAGAAAGAAGGGAAAACGACTACGCCAAACTTACAAGGGAAAACCTAAGCCCAAACTGTTGCAAACTACGCCCAAACTGCTAGTCCTCGATTACTATTTGTGACAGTAAACTGGAACAAACAACAACGGCAGATACGGGATGAAAACGTTTATCTATAAGTAATTAAATGCACGAGCTGTTTCTTAGTAATTTAGTTAGTGCAGTGGTAAGGTACTTTTCTTTGCCACGCAGTGACCAGGGTTCGAGTCCCGTAGATGGCGACATTTTTTTCCTGCTCACATTTGAAACCCATACAGTTTCTACTTCGCTAAATGAAACACACTTTAAACCCAAAGCAAAAAAAAAAAAAAAAATTAACGCGTGTTATTTTTTTATTTTTATTTTTTAAATATGCGATTATCATCACTGTGGTAATGTGAATGTTAAACCATAAACCAAACAACCGGATTCAGTTTTGGATAAAAATGCACACTGGTTACCTTGGTACATTTGTTCATTCATTTTTTTCAGCCAGGCATTGTGTGAGCATGTTTACATTCATTCAATCATTCACAGCTTCACTGATGAAAAAGTACACCAAAGAGTGTTGTCACAGACAGTTTTTTTAAATAATTTTTACTGGCATCATCTACAAACATTAATTGATGTGAATTTGTTTTAATATACCTGCTGCAAGAAATGCTACATGCTCGTTTGGTGTCTGCGTGAAAGCAGGTCGATGAACATCTCTGGTTGAAAGATGTTTGTAAACAGATTGGTAGTGGATGTACCTATCTCTCTAGCTGAATCTCAGTTTCCCAGCAGTTTTTGGTTACAAATTATAAGGAAACAAAAACACACTACCACCGAGCCACCCAGCTCCCCCTCAAAATACAGCTTTACTGCAGAACATATTTCAACTACATGTAACATTATTCACATTTACATTGACAAAGTGCTGACTGTATACAAGCTATTTGGGAGAAAAGTGGAGCTGATGTCATTTTTAGTTGTGTGCATGCCAACGGAGACCGACACCGGCAACCACTTGCTCATGAGGTATTTATTTGGGAGCCAACTGCACAGTATATAAAAGAAGGGGGATAGGAGAGAAGGAATGACAGACTTATCATTTAGAGCCTTCCACTACATATATTATTTTGCTCATATATATATAGAGAGAGAGGGAGGGGGAGGGGGAGAGGGAGACCATGTACCATCACTGTAGTCCTGATATAATTCAACATTGCACATCCCACAACATAATAACAGTGAAATGCAGTACCAAACTACATTACACAGATACTGTGCACAATGTTGGCATGAAAATCAAACAATACTGTTACCAGTACCACACTGTGTCCAATTGCAGCACAACAAAGTGAAATGCAGTCTCAAGCCCCATAACTTGCACTGCACAATGCTGATGTCAACACAAAATACCATAACAACTGAATAACAAAGGGTACAATGCACTGTGTCACCTAGTCTGCATAATATAGGCATCCACACCAAACAATACCTGTACTGCTCTTGATACAAAATCGACCATATAACACTGCAAAATACATGAGTGCTACGCTGGCAAAGTGTCTACAACAGAGTCTGCACCATGCTGGCCCGTAATCCAAGCAATACCATTGCTGCTCTCCAAAAACTCAACATGGTGCAGGCTATCATGTCACAACTGATTGCTGCATAGCACCCTGTACACAATGTTGGCATCAGTTTACTTTATTTAATTTTGGACCCGCTGGGGCATGAAAAAAATCACAAAAGAACTTACATGAATGTGCTCAGAAATGAAATATTATCCTTATTACTACACTGTACGCATGTTCCTTAGCACAAATCACAAATGGACACGGATCATAGTCAGATCATTCTGTTTTTCAGGCGTATGTCATGTACAGTACATCTGTAAAACTTGTGAAATGAACCATGTGGTTAGCAATTCTGATACGATAAGTAAAGCCACACAGCTGAAAGTCAAAGATTGACAGTGGAAGAAAAAAACAAAACAAACACAAAGTACAGTACATATCATATGCCTATGATCAGTTATCACCCAACCACTTAAATCTGCTGTGACAGCTGGAGGGTAATGCAAAAACTGCATGGTCAACTCACTCTTGAGAAGTATTGCGTTTTTCATTGAGCAAGTCCACATTTGCACAACATTTTAAGCTGAGGGTTTAATGACATAAATATACATCCCCACGTTTCTATATTTCCGCACATCCCTTCTTCAGAAAGGACCCGTGGGTTTTATACTCTGAGGCCACTGACCATTTTCAGAATGAGCCCTGTATATCATTTTGAATAATGCAAAGCAGAGCAGTGATAAGTTTTCTCCTTGTCTCACACCGATGCTGCACAAAATCTATCTGTACCACTGTTTCCTACCCCATAAGTGTCAGCTGTGGAGTACATATTTTGAATGACTGATGTATGCCAGCATTTAGGAACTTGTCACAATAAAGACCTGTTCATATGATGAAATGTCTTCGAAAAATGAACACATTGTCAGTAAAGGGGTTTTCTTTGGATAATCAAAAACTAATACATATTAAGCTGCATTTCCAAATCGCGACATGACAGGAGAGTGACAAAAAGTAACTTTTCTGAGGGGGTCATCCAAATAAATATGCATAGGAAGGTCTTACCATCAGGTATCTCTTTACCAAGTTTAGGGTTACAGTTAGGAATACTTGAGAAAAAAAATCTTTGGGCAATATATGGCTATCTTGTACCTATTTCCCGATTTCTTGTGACCCTTGACCTTTCTGACCTTTCATGCATACGAAATTAGTATGCATGAAAAGTTCTTACCACCTTGTACCAAGTCTGGGTTTGAAGTTGTGTATACTTGAGAAAACATCTTTTTGGTCAAAATACAGATATTTTTCACCTTTTTACTGCACTACAAATTACAACATGGGTGTCAAATCGCTTTGTCACATTGTTATATGAAAACACACAAAGCACACCCCCATCACTGTACAATAGCCCCTGAACTGCTCGACTGCACGTTACAATTTTGTTGCTCCGCTGCTTCTATGTCAGGCTTATGGAAACACTCCCTCTTTATTTCTATTTTCTCGAGTTTTGTCATTGTCACTTTGTTGTCACTGCCCCACTGTTGTTGTGTCTGCAGTTGAATAGCCAGGCCTAAAGCCTGCTTGCCCTTCTCCTAATATATGGCTATGCATCAGCTCAGGCAGTAAGGCACAGGCTTTTGCTGCATTGCGAATGATGTGACTGTCCAAAACCTTGACACTGTGGCTAGCCTGGTGGATGGACATCAAAATAACAGGACGTCTGCCCTCCTACACAGGACAATCAGTTCACTTCCTTTGCCTTCTCGTCGGTTGGCCATTGCGGAGAGATGTACCCGCTGAACTTTTCTTCCCTCATTTTTCGCAACCTGCAAAAGATAATTTTGTATCAAAAAAATTTCTGACATGCACATATTGCGTGCATATATGTTTGCAAGTATTTATACAAAGTACATACATGCATAATATGACAGTAGTCAGAACATGAACAAGAAAGGCAATGTCCTTATGGTTCACGTGTATGACCAATCCACATAATATGTCTGTTCTTTTTGACCTTGGCTTGACTTCTCCAACAGGTCTCTGAAAATGTCTAAACATAAGTATAGGGCTGGATTTTGTACCAGCGAAACCCGAGTATTTTTCCAAATCCCTTCATTTTTCACACATTTGTCAACCCTCTGTGACCCTTGACCTCTGTGAGGGGCTGATTACATTAGTAGCACAGAAAAGTGTTATCATCATGCCAAATTTTATTGAAAAGTTTGCAAAAACATTGATAAAAACTACAACTCTACCCGAAACTAACTTTTGTCACCCTTATCATGTGGTATCTCCATAGCAAGTTTGAGTTTGAAGTTGAAAATACTACTTGAGATGACCTTTGAAAGGTCACAGAAATTGGTATGTTTAGAATTATTTTACCACAAAGTACCCTTGTGCCAAGTTTGAAGTCTGAGGCTTGCATAGTCTTCGAGGAAATGCCAATGTTAAAGTTGCCCACAGGTAACAGACAGTTGACGGACGACCCATTACAAACACTTACTTTTGCTATCACACTTGCGCCAAAAATTAGACGCCATTGAGCTTGAAATGACCACAAAGGGTGTATACATATATCTAGAATCAGCATCAATATTCAAAGTGTAACTTGCAGAAATTGTTTCAAACAGGACACAACGCATTGCTGTTTAGCAACTGCACACACTGGACCAAATGGGTAGTATTCAGATTTTTCTAGTCCTTTTGTATGCACTAAGTGTTTATTAAAGAAAACGACAGTATTTGGAGACTTGCCCAACCCTCTAGTTTTCAAATCAAATGCAATATGGTGCCACTTGTTGACAGCAAGTGATTTTAGCATTCGGTGTTGTTGAGAATGCTGGTACTACTACTACACCATCTTCAAAATGAAAGAAAGCATTACAGTGTGATGTGTTTATCCCAACCAGTTGTGTTTTGTTATGAACCTGATTCTATTCACAAATCAATCGGTATGCTTTACCTCGAGTCCAGGACAATAAGTGTCGCATTCTCTCACTTTAGTTGATCCGCTGGAACTGGAATTGCCTGCTTTTAGCTGTGGCCTTCTCCTTTGAGCAAACATGACCTGACTAGCTCTTGCCTCTTCTTGGTGTAGGCGTCATACTTCTGTGCTTGTTTGCAAGTATACCCTCTGGGCGTGACTCTGCAGTGAGACGTCAACAGCAGCACTGACCTGAAATGAAATACATGTGTATCGTGTTATTCGGCAGCATGGCAATTTCACTTCTGATCTTATTTCAGGGTGGGTCGGTTCCAAACTCCACAAACAGGGACTTTGTTATAGCATTATAAACAATTTGGGGCCGGTGGGGGGAGTCCCCCCCCCCTCCCCACCCACCCACCCAATTCATCCCTACATTTAGTTTACACATTACTACCTTCAAACTAATGTGAAATAAACTGTGAACACCACAAACAAGAATGGTGAAGCCTGGATCGCTCGTGTGCATTTAAAACTGATCATTTTCTTAATCTGAACTGTGTGACCTTTCCAAAAGGTGACTGAAATTTAAGTGCCATGAGGCTAAGCATATGTAAAGTGCTGGCTTATGTACAGTTGTGAATAGTATTGGAGAAAAAAATATCTTTTGTCAAAATATGGCTTTTTTTTTTTTTTAAACCTATTTCTTGATTTCTCATGACCCTTGGCCTGAACTCAAACTGGTAGGCTAAGAGTAAGAAAGGTCTTGCCACAAAGTATCCTTCGGCTACGTTTGAAGACTGTGGATTGAATAGTCTCTGAGAAAATGCCAACATTAAAGTTTACCATGGACGACCAATGGCCCAGAACATAGCCTTACACTTGCTTCGCACATGAGCCAATGAAAGAAGGCATTACAGTATGATGTGTTCATTCACACCATAGTTGTGTTGTGTTCTGCACCTGATTCTCATCACAGATCTACTGGTATGATTTACCTTGAGTCCAGGAGAATAAGTGTCACATTCCCTCACTTCACTTGAGCTGTGAGTGTGACCTTGGTCAGTTGGTGTAGACGTCATACTTCTGCACTTGTTTGCAAGTATGTACTCTGGGTGAAAGTACTGAGACTCCACAGCGAGAGGTCAACAGCAGTATTAGCCTGAAATGAAATACATGATTATTACTGTGTTGTTCGGCAGCATGACAATTTCACTTTGCGTGAACTAAATGCAGGGGCAGATTATTACTTTCAAAATAAATGCGACAAAAACTGTGTAAACCACAAAGAACAAACAACAATGGCAAAGTCACGTCTGTACGCCTCATGCGCATAACGGATTCACAACCTGTGTGACCTTTCCAAACGGTAGCTGAAATAAGTGTCACAAGTGTCACGAGTCTCAACATACAGGCTTGCTTTTGTACTAGTCAAATTTGTATTTTTCACACATTCTACGGTCATCCAAAATGGTAGTCAACAAATATTAGGGTTTCAGTCAAAGTAGCGTTTTACTAGGTAACCCTTTTAATCCTGATACACCCTCTGCTTGAAATAAATGTGACTATGATAGTTCAAGGGTGGTGCCAGAATCGATTGGCGTCTCATCCGCCAAGCTATTCTGGCACCATCCTTGAACTAAAAAAATGCTGGACCTATCTCCTAATCTGTAATAACTAATAAATTATAGCCTTCATAAGACAGAGAATGGATGAGAAAACTAAGTTACTAAGTACTGAAAGCAGTTACCGAGTTAGTAATGCAAAATTCTCCCTTAGCAGGACTTTATACTACACACAGTACGTTTTCCTAAATAATAAGCACTGGCACTGGTTTAATATCACTACAATGTGGACTACATTCCTTCCACCGTATTAGTAAAGGCTCTCTGAGAATGTATGGAAATGTTCTACTTCTAGGTGGTGACTGACATACATGGAATGCATGCCCCTGTCAACCCACAATAAAATGTAGTCTTTTTCATTGCAGGTAGGCTGTAAATTTCCATGCATAAAAGGACAGTTAGCTATTGGGGTTTTACGCCGTGCAGGTGATATCTCACGGCGGTGCATAAAACTTTCTTTTTTTTAAGAGTTGGAAAACCAGTCACTTACCGTACGACATTTTTCTTTCACTACTAGTAACTCGTGTTCTAGTCACTTAGCAAACACCACCAACCTCTTTTTCTACTTTACTTTACCTTCCTGATGTTTAAAGAGATTTTGTTGTTTTCCTGGCTCCCGTTCGGTTGGCCCGTTCATTTTTTTTTTTCTTCTTCTGAGAAATGGTTATGCGTTACTACTGACGCTCGATGACTTGTCGCAACTTATGCAAAAATATCTTATTTCTGAGGAAACACAACATTTTATGCATAGAAACAGTCAGCGTACACACCTATTTCAGACAGTATATATCTTTTGTCAATTATCGATAAATTGAGCTTGTTTGCAATACGACTTGCCGTACGGCGGTTTTTTTTCGGTGACCTCTAGTCTCAGGTCACGGCAGACGCAAGATAGCGGTATCTAAATGCGCAGAAAAGATGCGCGAAACAGGTGTGTCCTACAACCTTAAGGAGGAAACGTGATGCTACACGCCCAATCTGATCGCTTGAATTTACAATGATTTCAAAAACACAGATTGCGTCCACAGGATGTTAAGGGGCCAAATACAATCTTGATTTCTACAAGACGACCATGAGCATGTAAAAAAACTGATAGCATGGCGTGTATATGCGTGCACACTTCACTCCTGTAACAAAAAAAACAAAAAGCAACAACAAAACAACAACAACAACAAACGGTCGAAAGTAATAATACGCGAGTACAAAACGTATTCAGAGTCAGTCAGTGGAACGGGGTGGAGCCAAGGCTGTCCTAAAGTAAAGGTAGCATAGCTACACACATACAGTATCGGCTGGATGAGTTTTAAAGGCGTGCCAAAAATGTCTGGCGGGATACACTCTATCAGCTAGCAAAATGTCGCCAGAGATGGAGTCAATGTTAAAATCATTCCGTCTAGCTCTGGTTAGCTTGATTATTTTGTCTTCGACAGGCACCACAAACAGGCCATGGGGGACGAGTCGACCACGATAGCTCGGGACTGTTGCTCTAGGGCAGTCTTGTTCGACCGGTCTCCCACGGCCTGCCTGCACAGTGATCTGCGATCCCACCATTTTTTTCTAGTTAGCATTACTTTTTCCCCTTTTTGTTGCTTGTTACTCTATTCACTTGAAACAGTAAGCTTGTGACACACACGAGAGTAACCAACTGGAGTGAAACGCGATTCGCTCCTGCTGGCTCTTTCTTGCAGGATTCATGCTTAATCTGATATTATTCATTGATTTGTAAAATTTAATATTTCGTATTTTAGTAGCTTTTACGGAGAAACATATAGTCAATATAACTATTATGACATTACTTTCCTTATTCTTTCAATCGCTTTCTTCTTGCCTCGTCTTTCCTCGCTATTCTCTCTGCCGGTCCAAATGCGTAGCAAAGTCAAGCTACATTATGACATGCCGCCCGTTCTGGTTCAATTAGAGTTGTATTACCGTTGTGAAGAAGTAACCTAATGCCAGACAGTGTGCAAAACCATATAACTAGATCCGGTGAATTTTATACTACTGCAGTCAGACTATCCACACATAAACTTTATTTTATTAATGTTAGCAACTTTGAACCGTTCCATATTTTCATCATTTTCGGCAACGCAGGGTTTGCGCCTGCCCTCATGGTCGCCCTTCTTAAAAACAACTTGCTCAGTAAATGATCTACGTTCTTCTTCCATCCCTCGAACAAAACCCCAGCTATGTGTTGCAAGATGAAGGTGAAGAAAAGTACGTCAAGGCTTATTCCCCATTTACACGTGCATCGTCATTATTTTTCAGCTGATTTGATTACTCCTCATTATATCCAATGACATACACCCCAACCCTGGCCCCCAGACTTCAACCTCAAAAAGATTTTTTCAATTATTCATGTTAATGTTAGAAGTCTTCGCCATAAACTTGACATTTAAAATGTGAAATTAAAGACTATGGCATTGTTACTATGTCAGAAACGTGGCTTTCGGACAACACAAATAATGATAGCATAAGTATTGATGGATTCCAGCCCCCTGTTCGACTAGACAGACCTGATCAGCATGGCGGCGTTGCCATTTATGTTAAAGATAATCTTGTGTGTAAGCCTAGACCTGATCTTGCTGTACCATCGCTCGAGGCTGTGTGGGTTGAAACTAGACTGACCCAGCAAATTATTCTTATAGGTTCCTTTTATCGCCCACATAACTCCTCTGTTGACTACTGTGGTCTTGTTGACCAGTCAATTAAAAATGTAATCTCTACTCCGCATAAATTTATCATATTGGGAGATTTAAATTCTGATACACTTTGGAACCCGTCGCCATATCTCACTGACATCTTAGTTATGAACAACCTTATGCAATTAGTTTCCTCTCCTACTCGCATAACATCTACAACCGCAACGTGTATTGACCCTATTTTAGTTCTTAGCAGAGAATTAGTCTCATGTGTTGATGTTCTACCTCCCATGTGTAGTGATCATTCTGTCCCTATTAGCATATTATGAGTCCAAATGTACGATTTAAACGAACAATATTCAATTATGCCAAGATTGACAGGGAAACATTTGCACGAGAACTAACTAGAATTGACTGGATAGCCATAGCAACTATTCCGTCTATTGAATCTGCTGCGACACACGCCTAAATACTGCCAAGAAATGTATGCCAGTCAAAACTATAATAGTGCAACAACGAGATGCTCGATGGTACAACGAACAGTTAGCTACATTTAAGAAAATTAAGGATAACCTCCATAGGAGGGCCAAAAATACTAACTCAGAAGCTGACTAGAGACTATTTCGTCATGCTCGTAACACTTACACAGATGCAATACGCAAAAGACGGAAAGAGTTCATGTTAGAGTTAGACAATCGTATTTCTTGTAATAGAAACTTCGGAAGAAAGAACTGGTGGAAATTAGTCAAATCGTTCATGTCAAAAAAGGGATTCACGATAGAGGCGATACTCGCTATCGAGGAAAGGGGTACAATTTATTACTCTAACGAGGAGAAAGCAACGACGTTTAATGATCACTTTATAAGCCAATCTACGGTAGAAGGTAACAACGAGCCAGTAGCCGATAGGCACTATGTGCCTACATCAATGTCCCATATGCATCTTAGTCCTACAGAGGTAACTAATGTTATAAACGATCTGGACCCAAATAAGACCTTATACACAATACAATTTTGATAGCTAGTAGTACGCTTATTTCAGAAGCTCTTACCATTCAATTTAACCGGTCGCTTGACGAATGTGTATTTCCATTCGTGTGGAAAATTTCTCATGTAACTCCTGTCTATAAAAAAGGTGACAAAAGCAAATGTAGTAACTATCACCCTATATCCTTGCTAAGCTGTATTGGTAATACAGTCGTAATACAGTCGTATTGGTAATAAAGTGTAATACAGTAGCTCGCTTGAGCTTGCCCTTAGCACCACGTGAATGTTCTGTGTTTACGTACAGTGTGTGAGTGAATGCGTGTGATTCACGTGAGCGTGCTTGTTGGGTTCAATTCGCGGCTACATTCTGCGCATTGAGTTATATTATAAATATGAGAAATGCGCCATATAAATGCTATGCATTATTATTATTAATATTCTAGAAAAATGTATCCGCCATATATTCCAATGTCTTTATTCGAATGATCTGATAACTGCTAACCAATCAGGTTTTATACCTTGGGACTCAACAATCTACCAGCTCCTTAGTGTCTATAACGACCTCTGCAAGTCATGGATAGAGGCATAAGATCCCAAGGTGTATTCTTTGATTAGCCAAAGTCTTCGATAAAGTGTGGCATTATGTTCTGCTTAAAAAATTAGATGCAATAGAAATTCGTGGGAAGCTTCTACAATGGCTGGATGACTACCTGCGCAATCGCAAGCAAGCTGTTGTTATCAAAGGAGTATATCTACATACCTACCCATGGAGGCGGGCGTCCCGCAAGGGTCAGTGTTAGGCCATATCCTTTTCCTTATTTATATTAACGACATTGTACTAGACATTGAATCTAAATGAAACTACAGATGATACCAGTATGTACTTTCCCTGAATAATGATAATATCAGAGCTGCCATAATGAACTCGGATCTCGAGAAAATGAGTGTTTGGGCCCATAAGTGGAAAGTTAGTTAGTTAGTTATTTGGGTTTAACGCCGAGCAGGCGACTAAGGCCATCTCACGGCGGCATAAGTGGAAAGTAATCTTTAATCACCTAAAGACTGAATTATTGAACATGTCACGTACACGTAGCCATAACTTCCAACCACTTCCTCTACTCTTTGATAACAGTCCACTTTAAGGTTCTGCTACGCACAAAACACCTTGGCATTATCTTGCAGCATAACTGTAAATGGGATACCCATATCAAATCTATCATAGCAAGATGTCTATTACATATAGCTTGCCTAGACTCATATAAATATAGATTATCGAGACGATCTCTGGAGACTATGTTCAAATTTTTTTTACTGTCACACTTTGACTATGCTGATGTGATCTGGGATAATTATACAAATTCACTTTCGGACGAAATGGAAAATCTTCAGTTACACGCTTTAAGAACCATTACTGGTGCAGTCCATGGCATTAGCCACCAATTACTTTACGAAGAAACCGGTTTCATTCCATTGTGGCAAAGACGTCGTCGTCATAAATTCATCCTCTATTTTAAAATAGTCAATGGTATAACCCCCGCGTACATAGGCCCAGACCTACCAGTTAGTATCCGCATCAAATCCTTATCGCAAACGACGTCCACTTGAACGCCAAGTCGCCCATAATAATAATAGTAATAATAATAATAATAATAATAATAATAATAATAATAATAATAATAATAATAATAATAATAATAATAATACCAATTATTATATAGGCGCTTTACACAATTCTGCGAATCGGCTCAAAGCGCCGCGAACTGAACCCAACACCTACGCTCACGCGACACACACGCATTTACGCTGAAGACAAACACAGTACATGACAAACACAAGGCATTAACGTGGTGCGAAGGGTCAGCTCAGTTACTGAGGTTTCGAAAATTTTGATCGCTTGTATTTGAAATTTATAAAGTGGCCTGAAACTGGTACCCAACTGTACAAAGCTTTATTTTTCCCATCCACCACGGACCTTTGGAACAATTTACCCGATCACATCCAGCGTAGTCAATCCTCAAGTGAATTTAGATCATTTCTGTCACTGGACGATTGTGTCGTACACCCATATTAGTTTTAGGCTGTAGAATAAGACAGATAATTCACCGTAAAATCAGACTCAGCATGAGCGAACTCAATTATGACCTGGTTAAACGTCACCAGTCCAATTCTCCTGCCTGCTCTTGTAGAGCCAGTTCTGAAACCGCCGACCATTTCTTACTCCAGTGTAATAATTATTATGTAAGTATACGCTCAACAATACTTACACTTCCACCAGAACACGCTAATATACAAGTACTTCTTACTAGAAGTAAAACCCTGCCATCCACAGTGAATAACAATATATTTTCAGCTGTGCACGAATTGATTCAGTACTGCAGCAACAAGATTTCATTGATTTATAATTAGGACTCTCTCTCTCTCTCTCTCTCTCTCTCTCTCTC
>BTPG01000007.1:68921493-69006493 GCA_036245525.1 Semisulcospira habei
TATCCCTGTCAGTAAATAACTAACTACACAAATCACCAAATATCTCCCCAAATTCCAAACCAACCTAACTAAACCATATCCACGCTACACAACCAAACTACTCCAACGCATATTACCATTAGCTATGTAACTCTCAATAATACATAAACATACCTGAAATCTAGGTCTCAGAGTCTTGGAATAGGGGCTAGGGTATCCCACATACAACCGTCCTTGCTGACAGCATAGCCCGTACTAACTACTCTCTGCCTCGGTTAGACTGAACTCCCGCCTAAAACTTCGTGCAAAACGCTTTCCTTATGATTGCACGTGACCTCGTGCGTACATGGGATATTTGTCACAAGATAAATCGCTGACAAGACCGTACCATACAAAAACCCTGTGTGAACTCTATGCATGGGCATAGAGCTTCATCACAGTGGTTGAATCTTTAACATTTATCTACAGTCTTATAATCCAACAAAGCGCACGCGTTCTGAATAATGACTGTTATCAAGTATGTAAGTGTATGGGCGCGTGTGTATGTGTGTGCGTGCATGTGTGCGGAACAGTGTGTTTTGTGCATGTTTGCCTATGCTGGTGTGTGTGTGTGTGTGTGTGTGTGTGTGTGTGTGTGTGTGTGTGTGTGTGTGTGTGTGTGTGTGTTTAAATTCAAATTCAAATTCAAATTCAAAAACTTTATTGTGTCAGTCTAGCCGACAAATTTTCTTTCATTAGGATCACATGCGCGCGTACGGTTTTAGCCACATTATGACAATTATGACAATGGTGAAAGAAAAAGGAAACAAACAAACCAAAAAACAAAACAAAAAAAAAACAAAACACAAAAAACCCAACTAAAAAACCCACTCTATATGACCATAGTGTTTGTGGTATAGGAGTGAGTCCGTCACTTGCAAGATGCCACTGCGACATCTGAGGTGCAAGTTCCACGACGGCGTCAACAGGGAGAGAGAGAGAGAGATACGCTAGTTAACGCAATCTTCATTTAAGAGACGGATGGCCAAAGGTACAAAGCTCCCCTTGTAGCGTTTGGTTTTAACAAGAGGAGGAGCCTTGAACCTACGGCCAGACGGGAGCTTTTGAAGGTGCTTAGAAAGGCAGTGGGAAGTGTCAGTTGCCAGCCTCAGGCCCTTGTGTATCATTCTCGTCATGCAGAGGCCGTCAAGGCTCTCCATCCTGCCCCCAACGATTTTCTCACTAAGCCTGATTATCTTATTCAGCTTCCTGAAGTTCTTATCGCCCAGGGAGCCGAACCATGAGACAAAGGAGAAAGTAAGAAGGCTTTCTATAAAGCAGAGGTAGAACTGCCTGAGGATTTTGGGGCTCACATCAAAGGAGCGGGGTTTGCCGGCGCAGCATATACAGTCTCCCTTGGGCTTTCTTAAAGATGAGGTATGTGTTGTCGGTGAAGGATAGCCGTGAATCAGTCGAGGTCCCTATGTATTTGTAAACATATGTGAGAGTGACAAAAGTGCCGCCAATCACCAGGGGCTGAGGAGGTGGGAGTGAATCTCTCGAAAGTTGGCCCACTGCTAGGCTGCCGAAAGTCGACTACCATCTCCTCAGTCTTGCCTACGTTCAACTGTAGATGGTTGTTATGACACCATGAGACAAACTGCCCCACTTCTGCAAGTGTGTGTGTGTGTGTGTGTGTGTGTGTGTGTCTATGTGTGTATGTGTGTGTGTGTGCGTGCGTGCGTGCGTGCGTGTGTGTGTGTGTGTGTGTGTGTGTGTGTGTGTGTGTGTGTGTGTGTGTGTGTGAGTTCTTCAGCGTGTATGTGTGTGTTTGGTTAGTCAGGAGGAAGTAAAACGTCTAGATAATCTTGATGTTTATGCTTGCAGTTTTGCGTTCAATGTACTAGATGTAGTCTTAACAGTGTGCAATGTGATGTTTGTGTTTATTATGTAGTTGTATTTCATGTACCGTGTGTAATGCATATTACGTAGGTCGGGACTGTGCTTCGTCTGACGCGGGCGTTGGTTGAAGGCCCCGGCTAAACATCACGATACCACGTTTGTCCATGCCTTTAATCCAATGTTTGAGCCGTAGCGGGGCCTGACCCTATCTTTGATTTACGCACTTCCATGTGTGTGCGTCTGTGCGTGCGTGCGTGTGTGTGTGTGTGTGTGCGTGTATGTTTTTATGTACTTTGTAGCAAGGACAAGAATGAAAAAAGGTCTGCGCACCTATTGTTTACCCTTGGAAAATAAAGTTTCTTTTCATTTAATTTCTCTCTCTCTCTCTCTCTCTCTCTCTCTCTCTCTCTCTCTCTCTCTCTCTCTCTCTCTCTCTTTCTCTCCCCCCCCCCCCCCCGCCGTGAGATGGCCTTAGTTGCCTGCTCCGCGTTAAACCCAAATAGCTAAACCAAACTCTCTCTCTCTCTCTCTCTCTCTCTCTCTCTCTCTCTCTCTCTCTCTCTCTCTCTCAGGACAAGAATGAAAACAGGTCTGCGCACCTATTCTTTTATCCTTGGAAAATAAAGTTTCATTTCTCTCTCTCTCATGAGTCCGAAATAACTCAGACGGTTAAACGTCGGAGCAGGAGAGCGAAGGGAATCGCCGGGTCGTGGGTTCGAATCCCGTCCCGGCCCCGGTAGCTGGACTCACAATCCAGGGAAAAAACCAGATCTGTTCAATAGCATGTCCGTTGAAAGGTCCTGGTAAATCAAAGTGGCACAGTTGGAGTGCGCCTGAGTTGATCAGTGTTCAGGGCGTACTCCATAGGCAATAGATTTCCCTGTCCCCCATAACCCGCCCGTCAGGGCCGTCCGTGATCACCTCGGTGCTGTGGACGTAAAACACGAACTAACCAACCATCTCTCTCTCTCTCTCTCTCTCTCTCTCTCTCTCTCTCTCTCTCTCTCTCTCTCTCTCTCTCTCTCTCTCTCTCTCTCTCTCTCTCTCTCTCTCTCTCTCTCTCTCTCTCTCTCTCTCTCCATTATAATATTTACTTACCTACATTATATTTAAAATCTGCTAACCACGTCATGCAAATACGTATATAATAGATTCAGTGTCCAGATCATCCAATATGCCTGTGGCTTGCCTTAGTTGCCTGCTCCGCGTTAAACCCAAATAACTAAACTAAACAAACTCCCTCTCTTAAAATCTGCTAACCACCGCCATGCAAATGCAAATATAATTGATTCAGTGTCCAGATCATCCAATAAGCCTGTGGCTTGTTTTGATCTGATGGAAGTTGCTGTATATCCTTTTATGCATTTTGCAAAGGCAATAAACTATTTAACTAAACAAAATGGACACAAAGTTGTCTCAGCAAGAGGCATAGGTCCACATGAGAACCGCTGGCAGTCGTGGGGGCTCATGAGGATCTATGCCTTTTGCAGTTACATCGCTTTCCCTTTTTGTCGGCAATGAAGGGGTTAAAGAATGTGTTATGCTATAAGAAATGCAATGAGTAAGCCAACAATGGGTCCTCGGCGCGTGCTGTACACACCATGAGTGTGTACCTTGCCCGTTGAGAGCGCGCTTCGAGCCTGAAATTAAATGTATTGTTTATAGCTACACGCACTCGTCAGTCTCAAAATAAATGTGCTCAGAGCACTACGACTGCGCAGGGTCATTTACCAAACACGAATATTTATCAATGCGCAAAAATGCTCAAAGAGCACCTGCGGCATAAGTACTTCATCTATGGCTTTGCCCAACGCTTTAAAAAATACGCCTCACCTACAATCACGAAGTTCAGTAATATACGAATAAGTACTTCATCTATGGGCCTTGCCCCAACGCGTTAAAATATACTCACCTAGAATCACGAGGTTCTGCAAGACTGTCTAGGTTATAATACACACGCAGTCAAGCGTACAGCCCCATTACTGAATTTCAATAAAGACGAGTTCGCCAAAGGGGAAGCATGTTATTAAGTGTGTCAAACTCAGCACGCTGTGTTTGAAGGAATGTGCTGCCTACTGAGAAAGAACCCACAGCCGGTGTAACACGCTGAAAATGCTCTCCCGCAAAACTGACTCGACTGGGGGTCATAACACACTAAAAGACACACAACTATGAACACATTCTATCCGAGGACCGAAATTCCCAAATTGTAAAGTTGCCCTCTGAAGGACTGTATTACAATTCTAGCGGACAGACCGAGGTGCTAGAATAGCTTGGCGCCTATGGGCGTCAACTCAAGCTTTTTTTGGCACCATCCTGAACTATCATGTTCGATCCATGTCTTGCTGTTGTGTGTCAGGGCTGAATGAGTTAATAGTACTTTGGTTCCATTAAAACGAGGGGAAGTGGACTTTTGTGTTAAGCAACACAGAGGACTAAAGGGCAAATAACTGGACACTGGTAATATCCCTTGCGGCGTCAAATGCTGTGACGGGAGTGATGTTCCTTTGTGTCGTCTGCTCAAGATGCCGGCGGCTTTTATTCTTGTTTTTTTTTATAGTCCTCCTCGGCGAAAAATGTTTAAGGTCGGCCTGACGAAAAAGTATGTCGGTTGGGCGAGTAGAGACTTATCTCCGTATGCAAAGAAGTACTCACCGGAGAAAGAAACACGCTTAGAATAGACAGTTACAACACAATTTATTAGTTCGGGTAAATACCCTTTGTCAAAATAGACAAACAAACAAATAGAGAGATCAGTCGCTACTTGACATATCAGTGTTAATTTTTCCTTTGCTTTCCATCATGTGATTTTTGGATGGTGTTACTGTAAACGGAATGTGTTATTTGTGTGAAAGACTGTGGTTAGTATGCCGTCTGAACTGTTTTTGTTGTGATTTGTAGTTTATTGTGTATGTTTATAATTATTTGTAAAGCGTTCCAAACCTGCTTAAGTCGGGAAGGTCGCTATAGAAAAGCATTGTATTATTATTATTATTATTATTATTATTATTATTATTATTATTATTATTATTATTATTATTATTAATTTTTTTCCTGGCGCCAGACCGACACACGACAAAATTACTCTCAAATGGGATCGAACCGGAGTCACTTCGGCGTTCGCCAAAGTGACTCCAGTTCGATCTCACGCGAAAGATATCTAACACTCCAAAGTGACTCTGGGTCGACCTACTGTGGGAGTGAAGATCGTTCTGACCACTTCAATGCCAGTTGACGCAGTTAGTGTTTTTTAAATCATTGTATATTTCAAGGTTAAAGATGACCAGGTGTCAAAGGAACATGGATACCGAGTGGTTTCAGCGGGATGTACAGATCATCACCAGCTCCCACAGCTGCCATGACATGTTTATGATTCATGATATCGGAATCCTAAATCTTAATAGCGTGTATATTGCTCTAAAGCGAATATGAAGCGTGATTAACCCATTTAGCCCCAACACCCTACAGCAGGAGACTGACTGCCCAAGATAATTCAAGGGTAGTGCCAGATTTGCTTGGCTCCTTCAGGCGTTAAGTTAATCTGGCCCTACCGTTGAATTATTATGGTCAATCCACGACCTGCAACTGGTACATAGTCGTTCAGTAACACTTCCAAGATTTTATAGGAGTTGCCCACGACGTCGGGAAAAGCACCCATGGGGCTAATATGGTTAATCGTGAGCACGAGGAAGTCACCCATCTTTGCCATTCATTCAGCCCCTCCGCGTGAAACAAAGCAGCAACTGACAAATCGACTGTGCCACAAATCGACTGTGTCACGCCAAAAACTTACAAGGTAAGTCTGGCGCGCACCAAAATGTCTCCGGGTAGAATACCATTTTGGCGAAAAATACTCTCTTCACTCCAAAGAAACCCAAGTCGGTATCGCCCAAGTCATGTTGCCGCATACTCCTGAGTCTCTTCGCACACAACACTGCTCGCCAGGGTAGCCGAAAGTACACGCCAAAGTACACGCCGGGTTCGATCTGGCGTAGAGTGCTTTGGCATGCTACACCGGATGTTTCGACTTTAAAAAATATATAACGGCAATTACACTGTGGCAGTTATTATGCTGATATGCAGTAGCGAGAGGAACATTTTTAACCCTTTTAGCCCCACGGGTGCATTTCCTAAATTTTGGAAGTGTTTCGTAACTACTATGTACCAGTTGCAGGAGGTGGATTGACCATGATAATTCAATGGAAGTGACAGATGAACTTGGCGCATGAAGGCGCCAAACTCATCTGACACTACCCTTGAATTATCATGATCAATCCATCTCCTGCTGCAGGGTCCCGGGATAAATAGGTTAAACATAATGTTGCATGGTTCTCCTAGTTATAAATGAAATGATGATAAATGAGAAATAGATACAATCTGCACTGTTTCTTACTTATCCTCGAGGCACACAGTACAGGATCAGAAAGGTTAACCCTTTTAGCCCCGGATCCCTACAGCAGGAGATGGCTTGACCAGGATAATTCAAGGGTAGTGCCAGATTAGCTTGGCACCTGAAGGCGTCAAGCTAATCTGGCACTATCCTTGAATTATCATGGTCAAGCCATCGCTTGCAACTGGTACATAGTCGTTAAGCAACACCTCCAAATTTGAGAAATGGGTCCTTGTGGTTGTAAGGGTTAAGAGAGCTCCAGCCTAGTCTGTGATTTTCGAACTAAAAGCTATATTCTGTTCTATGCCAGAAGGCTGAAGTCACGGACACACATAGGGGTAGTTTCCTATCCCGCCTGTCATTATACATGTACGGCAAATTTGCAGTGCTCTTATGCAACGCCTCATAAATTCACCCAGTCACCGACAAGCGCGTTATCTTTTTTATTAGACAGCAAAACAATCACTGCTGTTTACAGCACATTGTACATGATAATATCGGGACGTGTTGGGCATCGGGAATAGGGCGTGTATTTTGATATTTCACGTGGTCATAATTATTACCGTTAAGGTGTATTTTTTTAACCCCTTCACTGCAAAGGAAGAAGATATTGTTTTTGAAATCATTGTAAATTCAACGTCACAGATCCGCAGCCGTTTAAGGAACATGCGTGATACAAAGTTGTTTCAGCAAGAAGCATAGATCCGCACGAACCCCGGTAACTGTAGGGGCGCTTGAGGATCTATGCCTCTTGCAGTCATTATTTTTTTTCTCAACAAATAACACTGCTATTGTACAGCATAATACAGACCCTATATCTTTGGGTATCCTTTTGCGTTTTCCGGCGCAATGTTTCTCGTGACAAAGTAAAACTGCTGTTATACAGTACATTAGCACATTATGCCCGGGACACACCACAACAAGATATGGCTGGACCATGATAGTTCAAGGGTGGTGGCAGAATAGCTTGGTGCCTATAGGCGCCAAGTTATTCTGCCACCACCCTTGAACTATCATGGTCGATCTGTCTCCTGAATTGTAATGCAGTCCTCAGAGGATAAATCCAAAATGTGGGTATTTTGTACTTCGGGCGCAATGAATTGAAAAGATAATATACAATCGGACAGCAAATGATTTGTAACCGTCTAAGGTTTAGTCCAGTTCAGTCCTTGCTTGAGGGGGGCGGGGCCAGTTGCCTCAGGTGATAGGGCGCTCGACTCTCGTACGGAAGGTTGCAGGTTTAAATCCAGCTAGCTGGGGTCAACATTTATTTAGACACTTTTCGGTGCCCCGTCGTTGAGATCACCTTCGTGTTGGGGAAAAAAAAAGTGTTAAGCCCTAAATGTTTAACGTCTCCAACCCACTGCTGGCATTAGACAAACAAATCCGATGTTTGTTTGTTTTTTGCAAAGAAATAAACTATTTAAACCAACCAACCTACCAACCAACCAACCAACCAACCAACCAACCAACCAACCAACGTATAAAAAGTGTTTAACTCATTGCGCTCGAGGTACGAAATACCCACATTTTGGAGTTATCCTCTGAGGACTGCATTACAATTCTGGAGCCTGATCGACCACAGTTCACGGATGGTGGCAGAATATCTTGGCGCCCATAGGCGCCAAGCTTTTCTGCCACCACCCTTGAACTATCGACTATCATGGTCGAGCCATATCTTGCTGTGGTGTGTCGCGGGCAGAATGAGTTAAGAAACAAAAAACAAAAAAAAAAAAAAAAAACAAAAAAAAAAAAAAAAAAAAAAAGAAAAGAAAAGAAAAAGGAAAGGATGTGCGTGATAAGTTAGAGCGTCTTAGCTAGGCCAGTCCAACATTTTTAAGGACCAGCTTCATCGTATATAAAAGGTTAATCGTTCGCAGCATCTCCTTTGTGAATGTTTTTTTGTATTTATAAAAGTACCATCACGCGTAAATCTGAAGACACATTTCAGGACCATTTGTATGCATTATACCTTGTGGACAAAACTAATGAACTCTAACGACAGCTTGGACATGCAGCAAACACCCACGCGTAATCGCCCTTCTTTATTCTGCGCCGTCGTAAGCGTGTAAATCTTATTTTTAGCTGTTTCTCGTACTGATAATGTTGTATTTATAGATTACTTGAGATTAAGACGAATTGGACAACTGGATTCTCCTGTGTCCAAGTGAACCATAACTAGACCTGTGTGAAGTGTTTCATAACCATCTGTTACAAAAGTGCATATTTGAACACTTACGGCGGTAGTGGGCCTTTAAGCAATGCCGGACAAAGGGCTCACTTATTTTACGAAGCTTGAATTTTTTTCAAATGAAATATCTTTCTGCTCTTCTTCACCTCTGCAAGCAGGAGAGTTCAACCGACTCGTAAACGGGGCAGTGGATAACCGCAGTTACGTGTGAAGAGAGACTGTTTAATATGGGCGAGACATTAAAACCCCGTTTTATCGGCCCACCATGCTGCAGATCGCTGTAACACATTCTAACCCAGAACCGAAATCCCCAAATTTTGAAGCTGCCCTCTGAAGGACTGTATTACAATTCTAGAGACAGATCGAGCATGGACGCCAAGCTGTTCTGGCACCACCCTTGAACTATCATGCTTGATCCATGTCTTGCTGTGGTGTGTCGGGGCTGAATGAGTCCGCCTTCATGAATTGTGAACCTACATGGAATTCTAAACGTAATCGGCAATAACGCTGCGTGAGCACTCTTCACCACATGCAGTACACAATTCACCATGACTTTTCTTGCTAATGCTTAAGTAATGGTGTCATGGAAAGCCGCATCGCATGTTGGTGGAGGAAAACTGACCCATAATGACCCACAGATTTCCCAGTAAGTCCATTATCATTTTTGTAACGATGTTAGTATTTCCAAAAAATACGTACATTGGTGCAGAGCACACAAGCTCGTTAGCGTTAAAGTTAACCCTTTGATTGATTCCCAGAACTAAATGACTTCCATACTATAGAATGGAGGTCATTTAGTTCTGGGAGTTTTTGTACGTGCAGCCACTGGTACTGTGAACAGTATTGATGGCTCATGTTCCGCTCAGTAACAAGGACGAGTCAAGTCCGCTGACCGCGGCTTTTTAGTGTGTCAGAACCGCGGTTTGCAAGGGGCGTAACCAATTCACTTCCGGAACACTGCGAACAACACCCAAAAGACATAGATCCTCGTGAGACCCCGCAGTCTCTGGCCTCACGCAGAACGTTTATCTAGCTCTTTCAGTCTGTGGCGCCGTTTTTCAAGGGACCCGCAATTACAGTGTGATATTAGTTTGCAATATATCCTTTATAAATGTTTGTAGTATATGTTACAATAATGCTGCACAAAACGAAGCACACAACATAAGTTATGAAGTTTTAATGTCGTATAATGAAAGACTTTTCTCCTCTGCTTCTCCATCGCACCCAGGAGTTTTGACATACTTGCCAACTCGTGCTAGGTGCAGTAGAAAACTTTGTTACGTGTGCCTACACACATGGATTGTAAAAAGAAGGGTAGACACGTCTTAGTAGAGTGAAGACATCATTGAAAATCCGTTGTTTTGACGAAAAAATCAAAACCTGCCCTGGGACACGTCGCTTTAAATATCTCACGCATAATAATAACTAGCAATCAAGCTCGTATCGCGTTCTGTGTCATGCGGTTGCAGTAGGTATCTCCAGCGCGCTACAACAGGAAACGGACCGAAAATGATAATTCAAGGGTACTGTCAGATAAGCTTGGCGCCAAGCTTATCTGGCACTACCCTTGAATTATTATTGTCGATCCATCTCCTGGAACTGATACATAGTTGTTAAGTGACGCCGCTTTAAAATTCGGGAAATGTGGCCTTGGGGTCAAATTTCGTTAAGAGCTGTTCCTAATTGGACGAACTTTTGATCGGCAAACCTAGATCGGAGAAGATCGGCGATCTTTTGGGTTGTTTCTTAATTGAGGTTGAACGAACCTAGGCGAACTTCAGCAAACCAGTTGTGCCATGGTTCTCTTTCTTAACTGAAGTGCTTGATTCGGCGTACTTACTGTCTCAGTGCAAAGGTGTTCAAAATGGCTGCCGCTATGCCTCTTCGCGATCTGAACGATGTTTGTTTTGTACTCCTTGCAGTAGCGATCCCACAAACAGCGTTGCGCCTCCCACAAATTGTTCTTCGCACGAGTAAAATATCGCCGTCCGCCATATTTGTTTGTATCGGTGACTATCTTCTTATCTCTAACGCAGAAGATGGTAAAAGTTTTGACCAATCAGAAAAAAGGTTCGCCTTGGATTGCTCAACACGTTGAGCGAACGTTTTCCGACAGCGAACTATGGTTTGCCGAGGTTCGTGAACTGCTTCGAACTAGGTTCGCCGTATCTTTAGATCGTCCAATTAAGAACCAACCTGGTTCGCCCGAAATCGTGAACCCTAGATCGTCAGAGTTCGCGAACTAAAGTTCGTTTAATTACGAACATGCTTAAGGCATCTGGCAAGAATCTCTCCTTCATTGATTAATACAGGTCATCTCTAAAACGGAAGCACGTAAGAAAATGCACGGGGTTCAAGCATTCAGCATAGTTCTGTATTGCCAGCCCGATTCATCTGCGAGAAGCATATATTCTTATCAACCCACGCAACAGAAGGGTTCATGTGAGTTCATTCCTCTGACTAGCAAGCAGTGGTGTCGTTTGTATCCCAGGTATCCATGGTTAAGCTCCTTATCTGCCGGGTCAAGGCAAACACTACCCAGCTGCAAGAGACGTAAATTGTCATGAGCCCCCGCAGATGCGGGGGCTCATGACAATTTACGTCTCTTGTTACTTCTACGTTCTTTTCCTTATTTTTGTCTCATTTACATCTGTGTTCTTCACGCGAATTTCAGTCAGTGTGCAGTCGCTTCACCACTTATTTGTACAACTGTACAGCAAAATCGACAAATCATAGGAGTTCAGTAAAAATATTCCATATTAGGTCAATTGGCACTAAGTGATATTTGTTCTTAAATTGGTACAGAAAAGTGTTTATGTGCAGAGAAAGGACGAGGGTGAGCCATTTTCAATACCCTAATAGAGCCCCGGCAGATTTCAATATCGAGGTCAAGCATGTATGCCTGTGCCGTTTCAGGTTTGAAAACTTGGCCAATAGGGGTGAAAATGGATTTTCTTATACTTGGCTTTATATATATGGGGCACATTTAAGGATGAAAATCAGCCATTTCATTAACAAATTCCGATTTTTTTACCACTGTACGGCAAAACTGACACATTGTTCGAGTTTCTTAAAAGAACAAATATCATTCAGGGTCAGTTGACCCAATGCGATTTACTGTTAAGAACCAATGAAACAATAAAAAAAATATCGTTTTTCTCTGCCAGCAGGTCCATTCGTGAGAAAAACTATATTTGTTTTATTGTTTCGTGGTTATATATTGAAAATCTCGCGTTCCTAAAAAAATGGTCGTTGTCATCACATCGGGAGAACTATACATGTACGACTGCTAGTAACGGTGCACGATGAAGTATACTGAAGTGTTCGTGGCGATCGAGCGAGACAGCCCCTGTTGAGCGTCCTCACTGTCAAAATCACTGCCTACTGGCTTTGACCTGACTGATTCTGGAAAGTTATCTTGAATGTTTAACCCATTCAGCCCTGACGCACTACAGCAGGATATGGATCGACCATGATAACTGAAGGGTAGTGCCAGATTAGCTTGGCGCCTGTCGGCGCCAAGTTAATCTGGCACTGCCCTTAAATTATCATGGTCAATCCATCTCCTGCAAGTGGTGCATAGTCATTAGATGACGCCTCCAAAATTTGGGAAATACGGCCGTCGGGATGAATGACTAAATCTTCTGATTTTGAACTAATTCCCATTCAGATGTACAACAAAGCAGCCACAGTCCCTCGAGGCTAGGAAAACCGACTCATTATGCGACATGGGGAAGAAAAGCAACGTCCTACACATTCAGTGTTTACATCACGCTTGGTGTGCACCTTTAGCACTGACGTTCAAACAACAACAATGTGCCACTACTACAGCTCTCCGTTACATGTCCCGCCGTGAGATGGCCTTAGATGCCTGCTCGGCGTTAAACCCAAATAAAATGAAAGGTCCTGGTAAATCAAAGTGGCACAGTTGGAGTGCGCCTGAGTTGATCAGTGTTCAGGTCGTACTCCATAGGCAATAGATTTCCCTGTCCCCCATAACCCGCCCGTCAGTGCCGTCCATGATCACCTCGGTGCTGTGGACGTTAAACCCGAACTAACCAACCAACCTAAACCCAAATAACTAACTAACCGTTACAAGTCCAGGTACGCTGTACAAGGCAAAACATGTAGGCAAACGTTAAATTCGACAGAATGGAAGTCATTTAGTTCTGGGAGTTTAACTCATTCGAGATGTGCCGCCTCCGGATACGCGGCTTATGCCGCGTATCCGGAGGCGGCGCGTCTCGAATGAGTTAAGAGTTAAACGTTTTGGGCCTAGCGTCTTTTGTCCACCACGAAGGTGAATTGAAAGACAGAGCACGCGCCGATTAGGGTTAGGAACACTTTTTTTAAAAATATTTTTTACCGCAGCTGGATTCGAACCCGCGAGCATTCGGACGAGAGTCGAACGCATTCTTTTTACCACTGTACGGCAAAACTGACACATTGTTCGAGTCTCTTAAAAGAACAAATATCATTCAGGGTCAGTTGACCTAATGCCGAGCCACACAGTTCCCCCAGAACGTGGAGGTAGAACGACCGTGATACGTTTAACTTAAAGACCTCTTTAGCCTGGCCCGCACCTCTCGCGGTTTGTATACAGCACTTGGTAATGTAAACAGTTTACGTACATTTTTATGTATCCGTGTATTGCAGGTATTCTAGTTGTTGTTTATTTCACACTTATAGTACAATAAACAATCCAGACCAAAAAGGTGACTGCCAAGCGTGTAATATGCAAAGAAGTACCCAACGGAGAAAGAAACACGCTTAGAAAAGACGGGTACAACACAATTTATTAATATTTCGGGTAAATACCCTTTGTCAAAATAGACAAACAGAGAGATTAGCCGCTACTTATCTTCATTGGCAGAAGGAATGTGGCAACTCAAATGTTGCCACATTCCTTCTGCCAATGAAGATAAGTAGCGGCTAATCTCTCTGTTTGTTTGTTTGTCTATTTTGACAAAGGGTATTTACCCGAAATATTAATAAATTGTGTTGTACCCGTCTTTTCTAAGCGTGTTTCTTTCTCCGTTGGGTACTTCTTTTTATAGTACAATAGCTTATAGTTAATTAACTGTTATCTGATGGTCTGTAGACATAAAACAAACGACAAACAGAAGAAGGGAAATGTGCGTATATAAAAAAGGTTTTACCTCCTTCACTGCGAGAGAAAATGAACACCATACTACTGCTAGAGGCATAGATCCTCATGAGCCCCCGCAGTTGCCTATACGTCTTGCTGAGACCACTTTGTATACGTGTTACTTTGACGGCTGGGGAACATTGACGCTTAATTAACACATTTCGAAAACACATTCTGCGGCTACTGGCATTGAAGGGGCTAGAAGCAAGCAAAGAAAAAAACTAACAACACAAATGTACATTCCTATATAACAGAAAAGATGCGGTTAATAGTTCCAACAAAGATTTGACGCGAAAAGTGAAAGAAATTCGAATGTACAAAGCTAAACAAGATCTTTATGTCCAACATACCTGCGATGCCCCCAAAACAGTCAAGAAACACAACTACACACTCAAATACAAGTGTGCACTCTTAAAGAACGTCTTCAATGTTTCAACAGCCGTCCGACTAATGAAAGGAAACACAGCAAATAAACAAGCACATGTGTGCACACCTCAACAAGTTCGTCAACATTCCTTAATAGCTCAACGTGTCTCTCACTCAGGCGTCTTTCGGTCAAAGGTCTATCTTTTTATCAGTTATCACGTGACAGTGCGTAGTGTGAAGCGTTAGATCCGTGTACATTATCATAATCTATGCACGAGCTCAGGACACACTGAGTCCCTTTGAAAAAGGTTTAGGAGACGTTTCAGTTCTGAAGACAAGCGGAACAATCCATTCACTTCCTGTGATAATGGTCCGCCTTTTAGTTTCTTCCTCTCATCACTTTTAAATACGTCGCCGTGGGTGGACAACCATGAAAGCTCAATGGGAGTAACTGGTTAGCTTTTACGCTTCAGCTCAAAGCTAACCAGTCACTCCCATTGAGCTTTCATGGTCGATACAATTTCAAACATTTGGCGATAGAACTAAAAAGGTATGACGACCTCTTTTTAGCGAGAGCACATTGGTGGTTTACGAATGGTGCCAAACAGTAGTTTTGTGTGTTAATGCCGCTGGAAACCCCCGAAAAATGGGTGAGTATTGTGAAAAGTTTATCATAAATAGTGACAGGTAAATCTGTATTGATACATTTATGGGTAGGTATATGAAAGTGTCAGTACAAATAGTGACAGGTAAATCTGTATTGATACATTTATGGGTAGGTATATGAAAGTGTCAATACAAATTGTCGGAGACGTAAAACCTTCCACCGGAAACTTCGACGGGTGTGTCAATGATCGGTAGACAGGCTCTGTCAAAGGTATCGTTTTCTTCTTCTTCAGTTCTTAGATAGATACCAATGTACGAAGAAAAGCACGTATTGAATTAAAAATAATAAAATCTGTGTCTTAACATATGCCTTCATTTTTATTATAATAGTGACCACTTGAACTGTTTTGAATTGCAGTTAAAAAAAAAATCACGAAACTGTATTTCCCCCCCTACCTGAAAGCAATAGAAGGTTTATTTGCTTTAAACCAGGGGCTCATTTGGGCAGACACACTAAATGTTGATTAAATGTTGATTACAAACGAACTTAAGGTAAACGTCCACTTGTCTCGTTGTTATATCCTAAGTTTGTTGTAAGTTTAACTCATTCGAGACGCGCCGCCTCCGGATACGCGGCATACGCCGCGTATTCGTAGGCGGCACGTCTCGAATGAGTAAAGTTTGTTGGCAGTTTACATAAAAAGACTGCAGTAGGGACCTCGAAGACATTCTTGTTGTTAAAAGTTATTACAGACTTTTTCACAGTCAAACCTCGTTGGAAGCAAAGCAATTCATTTTATGGGTTTACTGCAGTTGTAGTGTGCGTCACCCAGTTAGCGAGAGGTTCATGGGCTGACATCGGCCGCAGTTGGCCCGTGCGCGATGACCTTTTGCGCACCCTGACCTGCTAAGCACCTCCGCCATTTTGGTTCTTGTGCTGTGCAGTCAGCTGCACTCGGGTAGGTTGGCCGTAATAGGATACCTTCACAAAGACTACACGCAACTGAATCATCTTGTGTATTCAAATGCAATGGAGTTACACGCACTGCTTGATATTGCTTTGGTCCTCAGTGTTCGTGGCTGTGTCCAGTTGCCAGAAAGTCGCGTAAAGCAAAGATCAAAACCGAAAAGACCAAAAACTGATAAAGAAAGAAACAAAGCCATCGGCGTCGGCCGCCGTTAGCCCTCACACGGCCGTTCGCGGACCAAAGGCGGCCGACGACGACCCGATGGCTTTTTTCGCATTGGGCAAAAGTTAAAAATGCATGAAAGAGCGTGAGAGTTTATCCACCACAAGGTGACTATCACAAGATAAAGTTTTCAAAAGTAAAATTTCAGGTCTGAAAAATTAGGTTTTTTTGTGTCGAATGGTTGAAAATTCTAAATTTGCTATCACATTTAGTCAAGATTAAAGTGATCTGCTCTAGGGCGGTCTTTAATTGTTAAAATTCGCCAATACAGAGGGTTCTGTGTTGTCTTGCCTCAACTTCCGACCCGTACGTGGCGCAGTGGTTAAGGCGCCTGCCACCAATGCCAAAGGTGCGAGGTTCGAAAACGGGTTCCGGCGTCGGACTTTTCTCCTCTGGTAAGTGTCACCGTTAATTCGGGCGGACCGTCGGGGGTTCTTTCTTCGGGTACTCCGGTTCTTCCACCCCCCAACCCCCCCCCCCCCCCACTCCCACACTTTGGTACCGGTTTCAGGCCACTTTACAAATTTCAAATACAAGCGATCAAAAATCTCTGTAACTTCAGTAGCTGAACTGGCCCTTCGTCTGTCTTGTACTGTGTTTGTTTTAAACGGCGTAAATCCGTGTCTGTTACGTGAGTGTGCGTGTTGGGTTTCAGTTCGCGGCGCTTTGAGTCGATTTGCACAAAAATTGAGAAAAGGCGCCTATATAATAACGGTATTATTATTATTATTATTATTATTATTATTATTATTATTATTACTTTTCTACCATTCCTTTCGCAATCCATGTGAGCAGGAAAAAATATGAGGTTTTCTACTGCCCGTGGTACGCGTTGAGAACTATTCTCCATGCAAAGGAAAAGAAAAACAGAAAGTCAGTCACGTTACGACATTCAAATTTCATTTATGAAGTTAATATAATTTGTGGGCCATTATTGCAAGACATACTAGGAACGCACATTAATGAGATTTGAGGGCTGTTAAATTATTATTACCTGTTGCAACTGGCTTTAAGTTTTCAGACTTTAAATTCAGGTGTATAAAGTGTAGTACTTTGTGTCGAGTGCGTGCGTGTGAAGAGGGTAGGGTGGGGGTGGGGGGTGGGGGGCATGGTTTGAGAGGAAGGGGTTGGGGGGGGGGGAGGTAACATGTAACATAAATTTGCTATGTACATTTCGTCATGAGTAATGGCACCAACACACAATGGATTCTTGGTGTCCTTAAGTCAGGACCCATGTGTATTACGCTTTGGTCACCATGACATTATTTTGTTTGATTCACGAGTCTGTTGCCTCTAACGTAATACTTTATAAACGATTTTGAGCAACAGTGAAGGCGTGTTCAAACTCTGCAATTTAAAAAAAAAGTGAAAAGTAACACAAACTTGCAAACCTGAACTCATCCTGAACCTCAACGCTATTTTAAGCGTTTATTTTTTCCCTCCTGTGCAAGAGACCGACAAATCTGTTCTGCATGATACTGCTGGGTTAGCAAGAGATCCTCGGACCGATTACAGCCGCAATGGGCCCGCGCACGGTGCTCGTTGGTCCGAGGATCTTTTGCTCACTAGGTATGGGATTAGAGGCGTAACTCACTAACCTCCAAAGAGATACCGGACACCGGTTGACATCAAGAGACAGCACGAAAATGCAGTGTGCCGTAAGGTCGTAAACAGTATGAAGCTTTATGTCAAGGTCATTGACATTTTAGTTGTCTTATCAACCCACCACGGAGAAGACAATGACAATGATTCTTTATTTTACAACGGTAAAATTTTTGGCTGGCACAACCATTTTTCGAACTTGCCGTTGCTAATCTAATCTACAAATCATGCACAAAGTGTAAAAATATTATATTGAAAATAAAAATAATTCAATTAAAAAAAGCACCGGAGAAGGGGAGAGGGAGGGAGGGGTAGGAGAGAGGACGAGAGGGGTGCGTTTGGGGGATATAAGAGAAAGAAAAACAGCTAAAGTTGTGTACCATAAGTGTACTTAATTAAAATGTACACCGAAACAAGACTGCATGTTTCGGCCGTTTGAACCGAGAGACAGTTCTGAGCGGCCATGTTGGCTCAACTACGAATAGTCTTATTGTCCCCGATCACCCCTGTGCCGGTGGACTTTAAAATGGAAAAATAGAATATAATAGAACAAAATGAAATTATAATAGAATAGAATAGAACAAAATAGTATACAATTAGAATAGAACAGAACAGAATAGAATAAAGTAGAAGGAAATTTAAATAGAACAGAACAGAATAGAGTAGAAAGAAATTTAAATAGAACAGAACAGAATAGAATAGAATAGAGCTCCCATTTTGACCCGTGTCAATCCTGAATTGGATTTATTGTCGATTGCCTATGCATGGCTGGGGTTCAATCTGCCTGAAAGATCCCGAATGAAAAGCGGGTTGAATATGCTTGAGTAGTCACACCCCATGTCCACACACTAGGGCCATGAGAAACTGACAGAAACTCAAGTTGGACCGTTCGTGTGCGGCGATGCGTGACAAAACACACCTCGTTTATGAATCATCATCATCAGTCCCTTGCCCGAACTGGGCGTTGGGGGGGGGGCTGAAAGGCAGCAGCAACAGACAGTACTCTCCACTGAGTTCTATTTTGGGCGGTGGCAAGCAAGTCTGGCATCTCGAGTTCGGTCCATTCTTTTATGTTTGCGACCCAACTCTTTCTCTGACGACCTCGCCGACGACTTCCTTCGAGAGTGCCTTGGAGGATAGTCTTGGACAAGGTGTTGTGTCGGGTCACGTGGCCAAACCAAGCAAGCTTGCGCCGTTTCACGGTTGCCAGAAGGGGTTCATGTGGTGTCAACAGCGCTCTCTTCAGGATATAAAGACCTGTGTGTAAAGTAACGTTCACAATAATAATAGCCAGAAAGTGTGTCAACCCGAACACACTACAGCTTCAAGTACGGGTTGGAAAATGTTTTTAAAAAGCATGGTTAAGCACATTCGAGATGTGATGCATTCGGATACGCTGGCAATCTAGCGCAACCCAAATCACATCACATCTCGAATGTGATATGGGTTGCGGTAGATTGTCAGACCAGTACGGCAGGGGTAATCCCCAGACAGACTCATTCAGGCCAGTAACCCACAAGTACACTTGTATTCTAGTGAGATTCTAATTACTCCCTTCAAGTATAGTCCGTTTGAACAAAACTTGCCTCGTGTTTCTTTTAATTATTTTTGTTATTTATTTTTTCCTTCAAATTAACGTTTGAACAAGACACATTTCAGGACAATACTAAGAACAAAAAGTCATCACCAGACTCGGTCCTAATTTATTAAGTAGACTGATGGCTTTAAATTCAAAGGTTAATGCCACTTCCCTCGGGAGATCATGGAGATGACCTACATTAAACATGAAATATATAACCTGTTCAGGCCTTAGTGAACACTGACCTACATCACTGACGCTGAAACTGTGACAAGTTATGCAAGGATCTTACAAGAGCAAGCTATCAAACATTCAACATGAGGAGCGTGGAGTTTACCAGAATTAATTAGCGTTACTGAGTAGAGCTCGGTCAGGGTATATTTTAGCAGGTTTGAATAGATCATTTTCAAAATTTCCCAATGATATCGGCTAGAGCATTGTTGTCAGTAATTCAGACACTTTGCAGTCATCGTTTAATGTCTGGATTCAATCACACTCTGCATTCCAAAGTCTGCATTTCCAAACTTAGAGTTTACCTGCAGACTGTTTTGCCTGTCTGGTTTAATGGGTTGGTTACATACCGACCATGATTTTTCAAGGGTGGTGCTAGAATAGCTTGGCGTCTGAAGGCGCCACGCTGTTCTGGCACCACCCTTGAACTAACATGGTCGATCGTTATCTTGCTATTCTGTATCAGCGCTAACTTGGTTTAACTAAAGCCATTTTTACATCTCTTGTCTCTCAGGCAAACGCCACATGCGGGCGGCTCTGGCGTTAGGAGCGTTCGTTCTGGCGTTGGCCCACCTACAGTACTCGTGGCATCAGTTGTACCGTGCGTCAACAGTCACCGATGAGAGCAAGACTGAACATATACGAGACGGCTACAGCGTCGATCATTACGGTTTATACAGGGGCAGTAACGCGGAGGATGGTGTGGTCAAGAAGAGACAGCTAGAACACGTAGATTATGTGAAAGAAGAAATGCCGGAAAATACGAAGTACGTAATGGAAATAGCCAAGGACGAAATGTTCAACGGTGTAAATCAAGTGAAACACAGAGCCAAAGACGTAGTAAACCTCGAGGACAAGGGAGCCCAAGATGACAAACTGCACCCAAACACAAACCTCAAACAGGTGAAGACGCAAAATGTTGATCAACGTATGCAGCCGGAAGTGGAGACTAACACCAAACCGAACCAAAATGCCGAAACAGGTTCTAGGAATCAAGCTTTCGGAACGAGCGAGAAAAACACCAAAATCACCACTATAACTCGTGCTGGAAACACTAAACGGGGACAACAAGCATTGCCGGAAAGGAACGTCTTTGGGACATTTTCTTCTTTTCTGTCGTGAGTATTTGACATTATCGAAGTGTGTTGGATGCATTTTGTACATGTTCTTTGCCACTTTATGTGTAAACAAAGAAACAAACGATGCAATTGTCACAATACACCGAAAATCCAGATACCAAATAAACATGCCTAGAAAGACAACACAATTATTTTGTCAATTAAAACACAACTTTTGAAGGCGTCATCTAATGACTATGCACCAGTTGCAGGAGATGGATCGACCATGATAATTTAAGGGAAGTGCCAGATTAGCTTGGCGCCGACAGGCGCCAAGCTAATCTGGCACTACCCTTAAATTATCATGGTCGATCCATCTCCTGCTGCAGTGCGTCAGGGCGGCTGAATGGGTTAAGCGTGATTCTTTCTTTGTTCATGATTTTCTTTGCATTTATACGTTTGGCAGTCACATTTTTGGTCTGTAAATCACGAAACATCGGTTTTCGTAATGACGTGACAGGCGAAGAAACATCAACCTTTATTTTCCCCTCGTTGTTTCAGTTCGTTGGCTGGAACGACACATGACAAGTGGATTGTTCTTGACGTCAGATCCGGCGAGTGCGGAACTGCTGCGATCATAGCGCCATCGGGGTGGAAAGTGATCATGGTAGGAGAGCCAACGCACAAGATGGAATGCAAGTGAGTAGAGTTTTATGTAAGAACAAATGCCAGTTTTATTTTTAGCAGAGTTAATGAATCCTTTCAATGCTGAGAACACCACCCAACCGCGAGCGGTGTATACCCTCATGAGCCCCCGCCGTTGCGGGGGTTCATGAGGATCTATGCCTCTTGCATACACCACTTTTAATCCATGTTCCTGGAACATTATGGGTTTTCGGTGTTCAATTAAGGAAGATTGCAGAAACACAGACTGCGGCAGCGGGCACTTAACGGTTTAAATCTGGATGATATTCTTTTCCAGATAACTTCTTTGGACATCAACTGCAGATCAGTGTGAGAGCTTAAGCGTAGTGTTTGATTACCTTATCTAGCGTCTAAAATAAACTCTGCACAATGCTAATTGCACACTAAAGTGACATTTGCGTCATAACGGTCGACTGACGTGTACAAAAATATTTGCTCTTGTTTGCCTTTAAGTCCATATTTAAGAAAAGCAAGCTTTTGATTGTATTACAATAAAAATCTCGCTTTTCTCAAAAATAGACATAAGCCAGATTTGCATCGAATAACATTGGCAAACTGGCTTTTTTTCTCTCCTAAATTCACATACTGGATTTTGATTGAAAGAAAAAAAAAGAACGACGGAAAACCAGACCACAAAAGGCGACTGCCAAGCGCAGATAATGCACAGAAATAGCCAGCGAAGAAAGAAACATGCTTTTAAAGACGAGCACGAACAGTTTTACTGAAATATTCGGGTTTCTCAAAGTGGATAAACAAGCGAAGACAATGAGCTGCTTATTTGTGTGTGTGTGTGTGTGTGTGTGTGTGTGTGTGTGTGTGTGTGTGTGTGTGTGTGTGTGTGTGTGTGTGTGTGTGTGTGTGTGTGTGTGTTTACGCAGATGTTAGCGTGAAGAAAAAGATGTAATGTTCAGAAACGCAGACCAAACAGGTAAAGTGCTGTCAAGCATGACATTTCCCAAAAGAAAAACAGCGTGGCAGTTTGCCTCTAAAAGATAAGCGGCGCACTGGCTTTCTAGTGTGTTTTGGTGTGCGTTTCCCAACTTAAAAGACTGAATCCATTGAACCCCAAACCATTACAGTAGGAGGTGGATTGACCATGATAACTCAAGTTAGTTAGTTATTTGGGTTTAACGCCGAACAGGCAACTAAGGCCATCTCACGGCGGCATGATAACTCGAGGGTAGTACCAGATTAGCTTAACATTTCCCGAACTTGCAAGACCTATCCCATTTAGCCTCAAGCCATTACAGCAGGAGATGAATCTACCGTGGTAATTGAAAAGTAGTGCCAGATTAGCTTGGCGCCATCAGGCGCCATGCTAATCTGGCGCTATCCTTCAATTATCACGGTCAACCCATCTCCTGCAACTGGTAGATAGACGTTAGGTGACACCTCCAAAATGGAGTTTGAGGTTAAATGATTTGAGCTTTGGGGTTAAATGGGTTAAACATGCCAAACATTTGTTTTAAATCACAGACCGCCAACATGCTACCGATTAGATTCACCAGAAGTCTTTCTACGAAACACCACCTCCAAACGCAATCTTTGGACAAGAAACGGAGCATACCTCATCGCCTTCATGGCAGGAGCTGTTCAGATTTTCGATGCTGAGTGCCCGGTGCCTTCCAGCGACATCGTCAGGGCTCTGGAGTTTACATCCACGAAAGCTTCAGGACTAATGTACAACGAAACCACTTACTTCAATCCGTACAGCTATTTTGGAGCTTGGCTGGCCACTCCGAGTGCTGTAGCTTCTTGGACAGAGAATAGGCGGAATTCAAAGCTGTTCTACTTGAGGGATTTCCCACGCGTGTTAGTGAAGCACGGGCTGAGCGCACAAAGTGACGAATTAGTGTGGGTGAATTCTCACAGCGAAAGGGCTGAAGAAGACACGGCTGGTACAAGGTAAGCCTTCGTCTGTCAGAATAAGTTGAATGAACAAGCAAGAAAAGCAATGAGACGGACAATACACTCAGACCAAGACGCTGACTAATAAGCGTTTAGAATGCAATGACATCCAAAGAAGGAGAAAAACGAAATTGTGTTGTAAATGTTCTTCCTTAGCATGTCTCTTTCTTTGGGATTTTCTGTAGACGGACACGTCACGAATGGAGACGGAGACAGCTAGGCCGATATCTCAGAAATTAACCGAAGTGAATATGTGAGAGTGAGAAAGTGAGAGAGAGAGAGAATGAGAGAGAGTGAGAGAGAGTGAGAGACAGTGAGAGAGAGTGAGAGAGAGTGAGAGACAGTGAGAGAGAGTGAGAGAGAGTGTGAGAGAGAGAGATACTTTCGATCCATGTCGCCTATTATTTTCCCTTTTTGTCCTTTTGTTATTTGAGTCGAATTTAAAGCAAAGATTACTTATTATCATGTGTACAGATATGTGTACCTTACATAGAACAAAAACGAAATACGAAGAAGAGAAAACTCATAAAATGCGTTTTCTTTTTCATTTCATATTAGTCAATCCCTTCACCCCCACTGGTTGCAGATTGTGATTTTAAAATCACTGTATACAAATTCAACCTCAAATATCCCCAACCGTCAAGGAACATGGATACACAGTGATCCCAGTGAGAGGCATAGATCCTCATGAGCCCCTGCGAATGCGGGGGCTCATGAGGTTCTATACCTCTTGAGGTTGGGTGGTTCAGCGTTTTTCGACAGCAGAAAAGTTACTATTTTTCAGGTTTGATCCGTCTGTTCCCACGGTGTACGTTGGACAAGGGACGTACACCCCAGTGGGTACCCGCTATTCCGTGTACCCCCGAGAAGCTCTGTGGGGCCTCCTCCTTCCCTGCTCTTCGCCAGAGCTCAGAAGTTGCAAAATTCTGCGACAGTTCGTGACCCAGAGAATGCTGAGAGAAGTCGACGCCTTCTCCTCCTTTCATCAAGTACTTGAGAAGCCCAGCTCACCTCCAAAGGGCGTTGATGTGGGAGATTTTGTTAAACACGGACCTGCTTTAGACTCATGGGTTTGCAAAGCTCACTCGACATTTTTTGCATGCTTTGAGGAATTAGCGTACTTTATGCAAGAAGAGGGACTTATTGGCTCTGATGATCGTGAACTTATTAGATCTTGGATCGGAATGCTTCGAACTTTAGGCGTTGCAGAGCCGACCAGAATCCCCAGACCTTGGCGCGGAGTTCGGAAGATCGGTGAGGTGCCAGTGGTGTTTTCGAATCTTCAGGCGGAGATGGAGCGCGATGACTCAATCCTTGATGTGCAGAGGCAGTTCGTCGAGCCAGTGAAAGATCGGTGTTCTGGGTACAGAAGCATTCAGCAAGCCTCAGCAGCTCAGTGGCTGCACCCTCTGATCACGGACATCGTGCTGGTAATTGTGTTCAACCACAACAAGTTTATCTTGAGCAACCTGCCGTACCTGGAAACCACCCACCGGCCATACTTCAAGTAAGTAGTGGGGTTTCGTTTCCGACGAACGGCGAACCGACAACGACCGCGCGCGAAATCACGGTTGCTAACCAGCTTCTACAATAACACTCCAAACATCTCCAAGAGGCCCAGATCCTCATGAGCCCTCATGAGATCTAGGCCTCTTGGAAATGTTTCTCGGGCTTATGAGGATCCATGCCAATTGAAGACGTTTGGAGTGTTATTTATGTTCATTGTACTAGTAAGTTATCCGCCGTGACTTCGCTCTCGTTTGTTGTCCAGCATAATCGTAACCTATCTTCTGTCATCACTAAAGTCCATTAGATATCAAAATGCCACCCCCTCCAAGCAACCCCCTCCACGTAATCCCCACCCCCACCCCCCATCCCCACCCACCCACCCCCGAGAAAAAGAGTGTTATGATATACGAAGTCTGTTAGAATTCATTGTGCAAAATATAGTCACATAAGAGCATTTTTGTGAAACTCGAGATTTTACATTGTTTTCATCCCTACGTCACACGACCAGGGCTTTAGCGCAAACCGTACCATGTGACCGTGATACAAAAACCCTTGTAGCGACAAATGGCGGACTTCTTGTAGCCCTCTTTGTGACGCTTCTTGGATGCCAGTTTTGTTCTATAAAAGATCACCTTAACGTTCTAAAGTAAAAAGTTACTTAGTGTTGTTCGAAACAACAAGCACACTCAGTACTGGAGTCGGCAACGTCATGAAGTATTTTAAATTACATCTGCATAAGTCTGTTATGTATAAATGTATATTTCTTTGACGTCAGTCATGTCTGGCGTGATCCAGATCAAAATATGTCTTCTAGAATTCTTTTAAGAAAATAGTGGAGGAATGAAAACAAATACGTTATTGGTAGCAAGGTCTTGCTGCACGGGCCCTTGTAGGCCTTCGGGAGGTCAAAGGAACCATTGTACCCCTCAGGCCTTCGGCCTTCAGGCTACAATGGTTCCTTTGACCTCCCTCAGGCCTACAAGGGTCCGTGTAGCAAACCCTTGCGACCAATAAATTATATTGTAATACAGTCTACTTCGCTTATAACAAGTCAGATGCAACAAAAGTCTGATATAGAAACACCTTTCCTGAGGTTCCGACAGCACGCTTTCTACGTAAATTACTTCGCTTATAGCAAACTTTGGATATAACAACGAGAAAAAATGGAGTTCCCTGGCTATTTGTTTTATCCACCGTTTACTGTATTATGAAAAAAATGAACTATTATTCTTTAGCTAAATTAGGGAAAAAATAAGTGAAAGACTTTGCGTTTTGTGAAAAGCTATGTTGTCACGTAATGCGATTAATTTATCGTTTTCACATTCAGCCCCGACGCACTTCAGCAGGAGATGGATCGACCATGATAATTCAAGGGTAGTTCCGACAGGCGCCAAGCTAATCTGGCACTACCCTTGAATTATCATGGTCGATCCATCTCCTACAACTGGTGCATAGTCGTTAGATCACGCCTCCCAAATTTGGGAAATACGGCATTGGGGTTGAATGAGTTAATGTCTTTTGCAAATCACGGCAGCATTCAGCCCTGACACACATAAAGATAAGAATCGACCATGATAGTTTAAGGGTGGTGCCAGAATATCTTTGGCGCCCAAACTATCATGGCCGATCTTTCTCACAAACAATAGCGTAGTGTTCGGACGAAGGCTGCAAAATATTGGAAATTCGATTCTACTGCTCAGTCTGGTTAGCGAAGTGATTTTACTAGGGAAAAAGTGTTGTTGAGATTGATGAAAAAGCGTCGTAATATTCGACGTCGACGTTGTTCATGTCCGACATTGTTATAAGCAATGACATCCAGCGCTTATTCTCTTAAGGCCCCGCCACACATGCCCGATTTTGAGGCCGATTCTTGAGCAGTTTCGAATCGGAGTGTGATCGGACCGGACTGCAAAAACGTGTGCACTGCCACACATTCCCCGACTTCATTCAGCCGACCGGTTTGAATCGAAGATCAAGGTCGTACCTGTTCAGCGAAATGGCTGCTAGTTTGGACAGTGATGATGATGTGCTTGCATTATCAGCAGTTTTGCATCATTTTCGGGAAGACTGAGACGGACGAAACACCGGCAACGAAGGTGGTTGACTGATCTTCCGCCATTTGCACACTGAAACGACGTGCTTTGCGAGACGCGCTCTGATTGGTTGAAACTTACAATCGGGGCCGAATCGGATCGGAAAAATAGAGCAGTTTCTAAACACCCGATTCCCAGCCGATTGCGATCGGATCGGATATATGACGTCATCCGATCGCAATCGGATCCGAAATCGGCTTCAAAATCGGGGCACAACCGGCAAGTGTGACGGGGCCTTTACGCCATAAACCAATCCTGGCTACCGTGCATTCCCACCCCTCCCCCAGTACTCAATAAGATGGTTTCAAAGTGTACTTTAGTATGTCCGGATATGTTTAAGCCATGTTCCCCTAAAATCTTTAGGAACACCAGAGCTATAGCCGATGGCGCAAGGGTACCCCCATTCACGCTCTTCTGCGGATGCTAAAATGAGGTTGAGAAACCTTTTCCTCTAAATAAATCAGAATTCATTCTAGAAGCCCAAATAAGTCAATATTATGTTACGGCACACCTTCTGCGTCCTCTGCAAAAACCAGAATGAATAATATTGAATCTATGGCTCACAGTAAAGGTATTGGTGCACCCAATAAACGGCCATTTCCGCGAAATCGTAAAAAAGACAATAAATAATGTGTCAGATGCCTTCAGACATTTTCTATAGCACTGGCAGTCCATTTTCAGGTTAACGTCATTAAAACAGGATGTCACAATTATTATAAACTTGACTAGGTGATACTGTGATCACTGTGAGTGCCTCAGTGGTTGATTTTGTATCCCTATCCCTAAGTTGTAAAAATACACAAAATTAATTAGAAAAAACTTATCTAAAGTTATTCCATTTCATTGTGACCTCTCTTTACCTATTAAGTTTAAAAGATGTGAGCATAAAGTGCAAGAAAATAAGAAAAGTCGGCGTCCTTTACGGTACGTTCGTGGTGAATGATAGCTTTTTCCCATTAAAAGTGCCGAATTGGGAAACGTACGTTGTTTCCGATGCCCTTAGAAATTTTGTATACAACTGATAGGTCTTTTAAAAAGATTTTATTGGTTAGGATAGAGTACCACAGTTACTCCCAACCTGATTTTATGATGCTGTGATGCATTTAGGGGCCACAGTGCCCAACCCCCATTTTACCAGTATGCAAAAGGAACGCAAAATGATCATAAAAATTGCTTACGTCATACTCCTTTTTAAAATATTTTTTTGGTTGCCAGTTTTCTTTAAAAAGTATGCACATTGAGCATACAAATTTGTGATCATTTCATTAATTTCAATGTGACCCGTCAATTTAATTGTAACTATTTTTAACTGGAGGATTTTTGTTCTTAGGTGATATTTTACCTAGCGTAAGGCATCCCCTTTTTTTTCATTTATTTTCGTCTAGAAATGTGTAAATATGAATATGCGTAATAAAGTTTCATGGTTCCTAACAGCCAAAACAATGTTATCAAAATACTTAGTTTCCACATGTCCACCACGAGATCACCACTTCCACCCCCATTTTTTACCTTCTTCTTCTGCAACGTTCAATTCCTTGACGGCCGTCTTTAAATCTTATATTGTTCTGGCTGCCAATAAGTGAGCTGTCAAGAGCTCGGCAGCATGTTTTCAGAGTTTGGTGTACAGGGGCGTGTCTTCTGGTCAGAGCTGCCAGCGGACTGCTTCTCTGTATGGACAGGTCTGGAGAATGTGCGAAGCAGGCTGATTTTCTACGCCACATTCGCATAGGGCTGTTTCCGCATGACCCAGTCTCACGAGGTGAGTCCAGAGTGATCAGTGCGTAGATGGAAGATGGTGGCCTGGCTCTCCCTGTTCAGCTTGTTGATGTCGTCTGCCTACGGGCTGCAGCCGCCATTCTGCTGTTGCCAATCACTTTGTTGCTGTAGTGTCTTGATTTCTGAACAGGAGGTTGTGATCTTGAGGTGGTCTGGCGCCTGCTTTGGCCAGGCTGTCGGCCTCTCCATTCCCAATTACTCCAGAATGCACTGGAATCCACTGCAGCACTATTTTGTGGACAGGGCATCCAGTCTATCATGAAGCTTCCTGGTGAAGAGATCAGTTGATCAAGCTGCTGCCTTACCCTAGCTAGTGCGGCTCTGCTGCTGTGTTGAGCACCTGCAGATCTGTACGATAGTTGGAGCTGCTGTCGCCAGCTGGTAAGGAGAGGGAGGTAGTAGTGCGGTCTGCACAACAGATGTACACGCCACTTCCTTTGTTACGCACGGCGTCTTGTGCGGACCCGCCTGTGTAGATATATGTGAGCACAGCTGCTGTAAGGATAGCGCTTGAGCATAATCTCCAGCGAGATGGCTTTGTGCAGTGCCGCGACCTTTGGCAAAGAGTCTTGAAACATCGTTTATGTTGTCTAGAATGCTCTTTCGAGATGTCCAGATATCTGAAGGGAGCTCTTCACACATCTTTGGGTTTGGTTCCAGATCGTGAGTTTTAGCCCTTTGCCAGACCTTCAGTTGGCGGTTCAGACTTGGGCGTTTCTGACGGTTCTTGATCTGCTCCTGTAATCTCCAGTGCTGTCGGTGTTTAGTAAGTCTTTTCATCGTGTGTGCTGTTCTGCGTTCCAGTGGCTCCAATGTCCTCCATTTCCTAAATTGGGGTACTCCAGATGGCTCTAAGAATGTCACTGCATCATGAGAATGACCCATGTTCTGCATCTTGTCAAGCCTGGCTTTTTTGGTTTTGCAGGCAGTGTTTCATGTTGTCGATGTATCTTGGTACCGCACTACTGGTCTGACCGAGCTGGTGTTTGCTTGCGCTAGGATGCTGTAATTTGCGCCAATGTGGTCCCCACCAGTGTCTTCATCAGAGACTTTTTATCGCAGCTCTAGCTTCCATGGCTTCGATGTGAGGCCTCCACGTGAATCCAATAATTTATTTGTTGCCAGTAAAGTTGGCCTGTCTCTCTTTGGTACTGGAAGGTCTCCAGTTTCAAGGTGACTTCTTCAATCTGATTGAAAGAGATGGACTAGCTCAGTTTGAGTGGCCATCTTTCAGTCCAGCTGCTGACTCTATTGGCAGCATCCTGGATTCTGCAGGATGCTATTTCTTTATGTTCTGCTGCGCTCCACACTGCAAAGTCATCCGCACGGAGGATGTTCGAGACGAACCTTGGTACTGCTGTACTGATGTCATTAATGTAGACCAAGAAAAGCATCAGACATAACATCTCCCTGAGATACACCTTCCCCGAGTTTGACAAAACTGCTGAATGTGCAGACGGTAGAAGCTTCAGCGGCAGCCCCTGTTAAACATGCCTTAACTAAAAAGAATTACAATTAAATTGATGGGTCACATTGAAATTAATGAAATGATCACAAATTGTTATGCTCAATATGCATACTTTGTTAAGAAAACTGGCAACAAAAATATTTAAACAGAGGAGTATGACGTAAGCAATTTTTATGATCATTTTGCGTTCCTTTGCGTACTGGTAAAATGGGGATAGGGCAGCAGATTTAGCCACTGTGGCCCCTAAATGCATCACAACATCATAAAATCAGGTTGGGAGTAACTGTGGTACTCTATCCTAACCAATAAAACCTAAAAGAAAGACCTATCAGTTGTATACACTATTTCTGAGGGCATCAAAAACAACGTACGTTTCCCAGTTCAGCAATTTTAAATGGGAAAAAGCTATCATTCTCCACGAACGTACCGTAAAGGATGCCGACTTTCCTTATTTTCTTGCACTTTATGCTCACATTATTGAAACTTAATAGGGGGAGAGAGGTCAAAATGAAATGGAATAACTTTAGTAATTTTTTGTTCTAATTAATTTTGTGTATTTTTACAACTTAGTGGTAGGGATACAAAATCAACCCACTGTGGCACTCACAGTAATCGCAGCATCACCTAGTCAAGTTTATAATAATTGTGACATCCTGTTTTAATGATGTAAGCCTGAAAATGGACTGCCAGTGCTATAGAAAATGTCGAAGGCATCTGACACATTATTTTTGTCTTTTTTTGCGATTTCGGGGAAATGGCCGTTTACTGGGTGCACAGATACCTTCACTGTGAGCCAGAGATTCAATATTTTTTCATTCTGTTTTTTTTTTAGCAGAGGACGCAGAAGATGATGTGCCTTAACATAATATTGCCTTATTTGGGCTTCTGGATGAATTCTGATTTATTTAGAGGAAAATGTTTCTCAACCTCATTTTAGCATCCGCGAAGAGCGTGAATGGGGGCACATTGCGCCATCGGCTATATTTCTGGTGTGTTCCTAAGGATTTTAGGGGAACATGGCTTAAACACCTCAGGACATACTAATGTACACTTTGAAACCATCTTATTGAGTACTGGGGGTGGAGGGGGCGGGGTGCACCGTAGCCAGGACTGGCTTATGGACTATCGTAGTGCGTCCATTCTTGCTTGTGGGGATTTGATGGCTTGGTGGTGGCGTTCGACTCGCGTCCGAAAGGTCGCGGGTTTGAATCAAGCTGGGGTTTCAAAATTTGTTCATACCCTATTTGATGTCCTGTCTTTGAAATTACTTTCGTGGTGGACAAATGTTTTACTTTTTTGTTCAATTCATGCCTGCGGCCCACACCAGGTTGACATTGATCCGAGGACATTTTGCTTTCTGGATGATTTTACTTCACAACGCTATTATAATTTTTCAGCATCATTTCGAAACGAACACAAAATTAATAAGGCGGTCTGACCGACATCAGCACATGGCTCGCATGTATCGAGACATAATGAGGCTAGCCCGTATGTGTTTTGCGTTGTTTACAGGCACATTGTCTACTGCACCCCCAACGTTACCGAACTAATGGACACGGGAAATCCGTTGCTGTCTGGCGTGACCTTGGTGGAAGGTCACAGCGACGAGTGGTACATGATGTACGAGTGTTTGTCCAATGCCGCGCGCATAAATATCCAGGTATGTGCACCATACATCACACGACGGTTCATGTATGCACTGTCACAAGTATCGCTATGTTTAGTTTTTGTTATACGCAACAGAGACGTTTTTACTCGTACCAAGCTCGTGCAGAAAATAATGTCAACGAGGGCTTAAGCAAACCGGCGTGAAAAAACAACAACAAAAAACAAACAAACAAAAAACAACTGTCATCGTTTTAAGCACACAATCTGAACTTTCATTTTGAAGAATAAATGTAATACAGCAGAACCTGTTTTGAGCGAACATCGCCTGTAGCCACCTAATTAATGATGTTATATGACACTTTTTTTGCCCTTCGAGACTATTTCTTGCAGAAAGGTTGGTTGTTTAAAACAAGTTCTACCGTACACGGGCGATAAGTATAATTCCGAGTATTTGTAAGACACCCTACAGTAATGCGTACACACTCCATGAATGTAGATTACGTGTTTAACTCATTCGAATGAGTTAAAACACTATAATCCTTTGACTATAGCTAGCGCTGAAAACACCTTAACCAAATACAATAGGTATAACATCTCATGACTCATTAGCCCTGACGAGGGCAAATGAGTATCTGTGAATTATTTTGACCTTATTCATATCCGTGTGCCTCAGAAAACATATAATCTGCCGGGAATCAGTGATGTGTGTATTATACCTACTCAGCACTGTCATATTACAAGTAAGTATATGTCAACCATGAAAATTCGAGGGTGGTGAAATCCTGGCACAACCCTTGTGCTATCTTGATCTTGGTCTGAACTATAAATGCAATCTGGAATGTCGGTCTTAGGGCTTCGAGTGCTAGATGTATACATGTTTACTTTGTGTTTATTTACAGGACGTCCGCGGGTATCTTCAAATTGGGGACGATACCCTTCTCAACACGTGGGCGCTCCTGAACATGTCACGTGACTCAATATGGCTGCCCAACGGCTTCACCAACCTCTACGCTGGTGAGCGCAAACACCGGTGGGGGTGGTACTTCTGGACGACCGACATGGGCCAACATGCCATTCTGCGCGCGCTGAGTGACGTGGAAGGCGTCAGCAAGATGACGTCAGACCAGATTCTGCGTCTGGATCCTACTTACGACAAGACCAAGTCTCCGCGGAGCAAAACCTTTTCACAGATTCTCCACAGCAGGAACACGAGCTACCCCGCCAGGAAGCCGAGAGTCCTGCTGGGCACGGAGCTTTGGGAGGACCCGTCACGGGAAGACTCCATCCACTTCTTGACGAACTATATCCGGGGCCACCGGATGTCAGGAAGAGTTGCGCACAGGGCCCTGGACCTGTTTTACATCCCGCACAAGCTTCGCGACGCTTTCGTCAAATTTTCGCGGTTTTTCATGAAGCGACGTGTGATGATAGAGCTGGCGGTACCAGCCATTCACTACGGGATAGCCAACAGGTCAGAGGTGCGCTACGTCAAAGCCAGCAGCTTATGGCACGCCGACAGAGACAACTCTGAGAAATTCTACGATGACTCCATGCTGTTCCTGCATCCCTTCAAGATGAAGATGCAGCTCGGGATGGAGAGCGGGCGTCAGATGTTCTGTGACATTTATGGCAGCAGACTTTTCTCCCAGCTTCCTAAAATGCCAGTGGTATGAAGTGTGACTGGACAATTGACAATTTTCATCAATCAGAAGTATACTGACGAGAAAAATAAATGCGACATTTTCGAGTAAACGAAATGCGATAGTTTCCAATTATTCCAAAACTGCCGCATTTCTTTTGCTCGAGAAACAGAAATGCGACAGTTTTGGAATAATCGGCAGCTGTCTCATTTCTTTTGTTCCTCAGTATAGGACCAAAACATTTGCGTCTTTTGACGCGAAGTGTGGAATAACCCCTCAACTGCCGGGCCAAGGCAAACTTTCTCCGTTTTCTTTTTCGTTTTAATCCCAATATATATGTCAGTGCTAATGTCAGCTGCTAAGAATCCTTGCAGCGAACTGCAAATGTATATATGCAGGCAAACTGCAAATTACGCAACAGCAAAATAAGTTCCTCTTTTGTGCAGTAGGCTACTGCTAGCAATATAAGGTTTAATTTTAAACAAAGCATTGCTTGAACTTCCAAGCGTGTTCACATTGTGCTGTGTATTTTTTTCAGTGTGACGTGTACTGTACCATCAGTGATCACTGAGACTGCATAATTGGCACTGGGGGCAGTGATCGCATATCACAACATAGCTTGCCAGTGCAACTAATTAAAATAAATGTTACAGCAATAAATAATTAATCCAAGTTCCGAAACTTTGCTCAGCCATGACAGTTAAAACCAAGTGGTGTGGCACTCTTTCTCTTTTACAGCATGCAGCATGTTGCACTTCGGACATAGGTTTCGAAGATAGCGTTTGTGTTGTGGGTTGCGTTTTGTTTTGGTGCTGTGGTGTCGACATGAAACGGGCAAAGCGATGGTAAAGTGAATGAAAATAAACGTGACAAACCTTTATCAAGAAGTAAAAATGCACACAGCAACTTTACACGTTTGCTTTTTTTGGGAAACAAACAAGCTTTTATGTAGAACAAATTAAAAAAAAAAAAAAAAAAAAAAAAAAAAAAACTCATGGCACACCGAAATTCACGGCAAGGAGTCCGCCTGTATGTATCGATCACGTGATTTGGCATACCTTATTGTTGAGTAACGATATTTTAGCTCAAAGCAAGCGTTTTCGTAATTGTTTCTTCTCTTATATAATTAAGTGTGAAAATTTATTTTAAAAATAATGAAATCCTTTTAAGTGACATATAGTGCATAGTACCACTAAATACAGGACCAAATGAGGCCCGTGTAAACTACTTATCCCCAGTGAACATAGTTGCGACAGTCCTGCTTTCCTCTGCAGCCGTACTGGAAACAAAATGTGCTACAGAAAAATGTCTCCATCCTCCGGCGGTTAAAAACGAGTGCACACTGCTTTTATTCATACTAGACTTCATTTTGATATACCCAAACCTTTGTTTCTCTCTAGAAAATTACTTTCTAGTAAACGGCTGATGTCTATGAAGGGCAGCTGCTAGACTATAAGGAACGAGTCACTGGATATAATTTAGTAATTGTTTGTTGAGAGCTGGGGATTCCCTTGGCATGTGTCCTCAATAAAGCGGGACACAACAAACAGTTAACCGTGCGCGCACAGACGCGCCCCATGCGCAAAATGCCATCGGCGCCGCTGGCCACGGCCATTGGGCCGACGTTGGTCGCCATTGGTCCTCGCACGGCCGTGCGCGGGCCGATGTCGGGCCGATGTCCTTCTACGCATTCGGCGCACGACCACACACACACACACACACACACACACACACACACACACACACACACACACACACACACACACACACACACACACACACACACCACACACACACACACACACACACACACACACACACACACACACACACACACACACACACACACACAAACAACACACACCAGTGGCATAGTATGATTTTCACAACATGTCAGTTGGCGGAAGCGGGCAAGAGGGCAGTGGGCAGATGTTCACATCTGCACGGGACATAGACGACCCCGCCCTCCACGAGTCGCCTGCTGCCTTGCAGGCCTGGCCGCTTGGCTGCGGAAAGGCTAAGGGAGGAAACCCCTGACATCAAAGCCCCCGTGTCTCCGGGGAAGGCTTTTGAGCCAGAGACTAGGACAAGGACAGTCTGATATAAAACCTACGACCCGAGGACCTCGATGCCATCGTCCCAGCTTGCTAGGCCATGGCAGATGAACCAAGGGTTTAAAGGGTGGGGCCAGTACTGCGCACACTGCACTCCACCAAAAAGCTCCACCGCGCAGGCTTTAGGAAACGTCCACGGACCATGACACTGACCATTCCAAGTCCTGTAGCGACGGGCGAGGGGCGAAACGGCAGGTGAAAGATGTCACTGGAAGCCGCAGTCTCAAACCTGCATACAGGCGGTTCAGGATATTGGTCGCCTGATGTTGACCTGGGGATGACAACATCACTCGGCACACCCTGAACGACCAAGCAGCCTTCTCTAGGGACAGCACTGCTTGCTCCACACGGAGAGGGGCCTAGAAAAGGTGGCCTAACCAAAGCTCGTCCCCTCGCAACCCCAGTTGGCTAGCCGCGGTCAACGGGCATCTTCTCCTGCGGTCAAAAAACAATAAAGAATAACGGATCCACTCTCATGACGACCACGACCGGACTCAACGTAGCATGCTGGAACGTCCGAACCATGCTCGACAAAGCAGACAGCGGACGCCCTGAACGTCGCTCCGCCCTCATTGCCCATGAATTGCGGAGGTTAAACATCGACATCGCCGCGCTCAGCGAAGTACGCCTTCCGGACGAAGGCAGCCTCCAAGAACTTGGTGCTGGGTACACCCTCTACTGGTCAAGCAGACCTGCATCAGAAAGACGGCTCTCAGGCGTGGGTTTCATGGTCAAGACATCCATTGCGACTAAGCTGGAAAACCTACCAACGGGCCACTCAGACCGCATCATGTCCATGCGCCTCCCACTGAGACACCAGCAACACGTCACCCTTCTCAGTGTGTACTCCCCAACCCTCCTGGCAGAGCCTGCTGAAAAGGACAAGTTTTACACTGACCTGCGCAGCCTCCTACAGAGTACCCCTGCAGACGACAAAGTCATCATCCTTGGCGACTTCAACGCCAGAGTGGGCCAGGACTCTGAAGCCTGGAAAGGAGTCCTCGGCAAGCATGGCGTGGGGAACTGCAATGACAATGGCCGCCTACTGTTGGAGTTCTGTGCGGAGCACCAACTGGTCATCACCAACACTACTTTTCAGCAAAAGGACAGTCGAAAGACCACCTGGATGCATCCTCGCTCCAAACACTGGCACCTTATCGACTATGTCCTAGTGCGTCAGAGGGACCGCAGTGACGTCTTCCTCACCAGAGTGATGCCCAGCGCAGAGTGCCACACTGACCACCGCCTTGTCCGCTGCAAACTCAGGCTCCACTTCAAGCCAAAACCCAAGAAATGGGGGCCCCCCAAGAAAAAGCTTGATGTTGCCAGCCTTCAGCGTGACGATGTGAAAGCTGCCTTTCAGACAGATTTACAGCGCAGGCTCAAAGACACAGCGGACCCAGTAGACTCCTCCCCTGAAACACTTTGGGAACAACTGAAAACTGCTATTGCAAAATCCTCTGCAAAAGTCTTGGGTTTCGCCAGAAAGAAGAACAAAGACTGGTTTGACGAAAACGATGTAGAGATCCAGGAACACCTAGCAAAAAAAAAAAAAAAAAAAAGAGCCGCCCATCAGGCCCACCTAGCCCAGCCTTCCTGCCCTGTGAAGAAGTCTGCCTTACGCCTCGTCTGCAGCAGTCTCCAGCGCAAGCTCAGAGATCTCCAGAATGAGTGGTGGACCAGACTTGCACAGAGGACCCAGCTTTGTGCTGACAATGGTGACTACAGGGGCTTCTACGAAGCACTGAAAGCAGTGTATGGCCCCAGGCACCTGGTACAAAGTCCTCTGCGAAGCGCGAATGGCCAGGCACTCCTCACAGATAATACCTCCATCTTGAACCGCTGGTCGGAATACTTTCAGAGCCTCTTCAGCGCTGAGAGCACTGTTCAAGAAGCAGTCGTCCTACAAATCCCACACCTCCCAGGTAAAGGTTGAATTGGACGAACCGCCCACCGCTGAAGAGACCCTCACAGCCATCCACAAGCTCAAGAGTGGCAAAGCAGCAGGCATTGATGGAATACCGCCAGAGATCTGGAAACATGGAGGCACAGCACTGCACAACAAGCTCCATGACCTCTTTCTCTGCTGCTGGGAGGAAGGAACACTACCAAAAGATCTCCGTGATGCAGTCGTTATCACCCTGTACAAGAACAAAGGCGAGAAGTCTGACTGTTCCAACTATCGAGGAATTACCCTGCTGTCCATTGCTGGGAAAACCCTTGCAAGGCTGCTCCTGAATCGGCTGGTACCTGCCATCGCTGAAGACCAACTCCCAGAGGGCCAGTGTGGCTTCAGAGCAAACAGGAGCACCACCGATATGGTCTTTGTGCTGAGACAGCTACAGGAGAAGTGCCGCGAGCAGAACAAAGGGCTGTACGTAACGTTTGTCGACCTAACAAAAGCGTTCGACACTGTGCGCAGGCAAGGCATGTGGCAGATCCTGGAGCGACTTGGCTGTCCCCCAAAGTTCCTCAACATAATTGTCCAGCTACACGAGGACCAGCAAGGCCAGGTCAGACTCAACAATGACCTCTCAGAACCATTCCCTATTCTCAACGGCGTAAAGCAGGGCTGCGTGCTGGCACCGACCCTCTTCACCATCATTTTTAGCATGATGTTGAAGCAGGCCACAGTGGACCTCGATGATGACGATGCAGTGTACATCAGGTATCGTCTCGATGGCAGCCTGTTCAACCTCAGACGACTGCAGGCCCACACGAAAACCCTAGACCAACTGATTCGTGAGCTGCTTTTTGCTGATGATGCTGCCCTCGTTGCACACACAGAGAGAGCCCTGCAGCGCATCACGTCTTGCTTCGCAGATGCTGCCCAGCTCTTTGGACTCGAGGTCAGTCTGAAAAAGACAGAGGTCCTCCATCAGCCGGCACCCAAGACAGTGTATCGCCCTCCTCACATCACCATTGGCGAGTCTGAACTAAAGTCAGTGCACCAGTTTACTTACCTTGGCTGCACTATCACGTCGGACGCCAAGCTGGACAAGGAGCTTGACAGCAGGCTGGCAAAAGCGAACAGCGCTTTCGGGCGACTTTTCAAGCGGGTGTGGCACAATCAACAGCTGAAAACAGGCACCAAGATCAGCGTGTACAGAGCTGTGGTCCTCACCACCCTGCTGTATGGTTCCGAGTCCTGGGCCCTCTACCGCAGCCAACTACGACTCCTCGAACGCTTCCACCAGCGCTGCCTGCGTACCATCCTGGGCATTCACTGGAGTGACTATGTCACCAACGTCGAGGTCCTTGAACAGGCTGAAACTGTGAGCATCGAGGCTTTGCTGCTGCGGACACAGCTCCGCTGGGCGGGGCATGTCTCCAGGATGAAGGATGATCGCCTACCAAAGATCACCCTGTTCGGCGAGCTTGCTACTGGACACCGTGACAGAGGGGCACCAAAGAAGAGATACAAAGACTGTCTCAAGAAGTCACTTAGTGCCTGCCAAATCGACCACCACCAGTGGTCTTCGCTTGCTGCGGACCGTGACACCTGGCGCTCCACCATTTACAAGGCAGCTGTCTCCTTTGAGGACTCTCACAGAGCTAGCCTTAAGGACAAGCGGCTCAGGAGAAAAAACAGAGATGCCGCAGCTCAGAACCCTGGCCATACCTTCCCCTGCAGCCACTGCGGTCGAACCTGCCTGTCTCGGTTTGGCCTCCGCAGCCACGAACAAGCCTGCAGACGTCGTGGTCAACTCCTATAAAATCTTCGTTCGCGAAGTCAAGCCAAGAAGAAGTTGGCGGAAGCATAATATTATTTCCTGTACGGAAAGACCATCGGGTTGTCGTCAGCAGCAGTTGGCCCGCGTAACGGCGGCCGACGGCCTTGTCCGCATTGGGTTGTGATTTCATAATCTTAGTTAATTCCGACGTCGAAGTCGGAGCCCCAGCCATCCGTGACAAACATGGATACAAAATGGTGTCAGCAAGAGACATAGCTAAAGTTCTTAAACTGATCTGCAGTTGATGTCCAAAGACGTTATCTAAAAAAGAAAATCACCCAGCTTTAACCCGCTTAGTGCCAGCTGCCGCAGTCTGTGTTTCTGCAGTCTTCCAGGGCTTAATTCAGCATCGAAAAACCATAATGTTCTAGGAACATGCATTAAACGTGGTGTATGCAAGAGGCATAGATCCTCATGAGCGCCCGCAACTGCGGGGGCTCATGAGGATTTATGCCTCTTGCAGTTGGATCGTGCTCACTATTTTTCGGCAGTGAATCGGTTAATGTTTCGGGACATAAAATTCTTTCTATAGAGGGGAGACAACCCTCCAAAATACGGTTTGCTTTAAGAACAAGTGATTCGTGATTACTCCCCGTCGGTCGCGGGCTGCCACCTAAACGAGCTAAATTTCCCTGATATCCCGTATGCACAAGACATTTCATTTATTTCTATTTCATTTTAGCGTCATTTTAGTGTAGTAAGCAGAGAGCGTTTCTGAAATCTTAGGTAAATCAACGCCACAGAGCCCTAGCCGTCCAACGAACATGATGCAAAGTGACGTCAGCAAGAGGCATAGATCCTAATGAGCCCCCGCAGTCGCGGGGGCTCATGAGGATCTATGCCTCTTGCAGCTGGTTTGATTTCAACGTTTCTCGGCAGTGAAGTGGTTTTATAGTTATTTTAGTTTAGTTTACTAACTTAATGTCCAGCGAGGAGAAATGTTGCATTCGACTGGCTTGACAAAACCGTCGGCTTATGGAGACTCGCATCTGGCTTTAATTCAGTTTGACAGTAGCTAGTTTTACTGTGGGAGGAAAGCCAGAAAGCCCCCCCCCCCCACCTCCCCCCCCCCCCGCCCCACGCCCCACATGAGGTCCCCTGATGCTAGGAAATACATATAATTATCTCGGTTTGCTATCCCACGCTTCCGTGACAACGATGGTCTGCTGAACAGCAACTCGTTAGCAGAGTTGACTGTCCTCTCGACCACCCTCAATACCCCCCTCCTACCCCCACTCCCCACAGCCACCCCTCTCTCACCATCAAGAAAAAAACCTTCAGTGACTTCTCGAAGATTACATAACACCTAACCGCCTGAGTTTGTTACAGTCAACACGGAAACGAACAAGCGCGCTAATCCAATATACAAATAACACAGGAGAACAAGCACACACAGAAAATGTATCGGAACGTCATGTTTAAATTGTTTCAGCAGGGGGCTGAACCACGTCTAATTCCGGTGGACAAAGCATCAATTCCTTGCACACATAAACCATCTGTTTTCTTCAAGAGTACAGGGGCTCATGAGAATGTGCGCTTCTTGATGGCTATATTTTGTGTCTGTGTTCGTCAGGTAGATGAAAAAAATCCTCTTGCGAAAATGGATGTTTGGGGAAACATCCAATTATGCAAGAGGCGTAGATCCTCATGAGCCCCGACAACGCGGGTACTCATGAGGATCTTCGCCTCTTGCTAGAATTATTTGCATCTGTGTTCACCACTGAGGTAGAGCAGTCGTACGGTTTTCAGTCGATGAAAGAATAGGCATAAAGCTCGCATCACTTAATTCTGTCATTTGTTCTAAATGTATGAGCCAGCCTTGTCAGTCGTGCGCGTAGTCTATACAGTTAACTTCCTCAGGTTCAGGAACAGGTAGGGCTGCTGTCGGGCAGCAAGAGGCATAGAGTTTCATGAGCCCCTGCTGCTGCACGGGTTTATGAGAATCTACTCCTCTTGCGGCTGGAAAAGTCTGCGCGCGGGACTGTTCTAATGTTTCAAACAAATCTGTGACCTTCTTTCCAGGTCAGCCCCATCCATCAAACTGACTACATGAAGGCTTTTCATAGAGACTAACTTCGAACCTTAAATTTATTTGTGTGAACCTTTGTGCAGGCAAAATCTCTCAGACCACGGACCCAGTTTACCATTCCAATTATAGGTGATGACATTCTGCAGATTATTAATCAGGCTTAGTGAGAAAATCGTTGGGGGCAGGTTGGAGAGCCTTCACGGCCTCTACAGGATGAGAATGATACGCAAGGGCCTGAGGCTGGCAGCTGACACTTCCCACTGCCTTTCTAAGCACCTTCAAAGGCTCCCGTCTGGCCGTAGGTTCAAGGCTCCTCTTGTTAAAACCAAACGCTACAAGGGCAGCTTTGTACCCTCGGCCATCCGTCTCCTAAATGAAGAGTGTGTTAACTACCGTATATATATCTCTCTCTCCTTGTTGATGCCGTCGAGGAACTTGCACCTCAGATGTCGCAGTGGCATCTTGCAAGTGACAGACTCACTCCTATACCACTAACACTGTGGTCATGTAGTGTTTTTTTTTTTTTTTTCCACCATTGTCATAATGTGGCTAAAACCGTATGCGCGCATGACTGTGATCCCAACGAAATAAAATTTGTCGGCTAGACTGACACAATAAAGTTTTTGAATTGAATTGAATTGAATTGAATTATTATAAAGCACATTTTTATGTTGCTACAGTCAAGATCAAAATCACAGTTGCTGGAAATGTTTTCAGATGGAGAGAAACTGTGTGTTACTTTCGGCGGCAGAGTGAGGGTGTAAAGCGTCTTTAGGCGGGACAAACCTTGCAACGGCCTTTGCGTGTCGGTAGCGGTTTTTGTCACAATGATTCCTCTAGGAATCATCGCGACAAAAACCGCTTCCGACACGCAAAGGGTTATCTTGTGTGTGACAGCACATGTGTCAGTGTAACTGTGATCATCAGTCTTCCGTCCATCCATCATAAACACAGACTGGCGACCTACATTCAATTTTTTTCCCGGGCCTTACATGCAGCGCTGGCACGACCTGAGAAAGTCTTATTGCTGTCCGGACGTTAAGCAATGTACAACTAAGCAAGCAAGCAAGCAAGCAAGCAACCAACCAACCATCATATATCCGACGCGTTTTTGTTGTTGTTGCCTTGTTAAGTCTCTTTTATTTATAGAGGAGATTATTTTAGGATGGGTCGCGGTGGAGCGAATTCAAATGTATGACGACATAGGCGGGCAGATCTAAATATAAGACAACTAGAGTAACCAGAAAAAAAATTACGTCATGTCTAGTTACGCTAACCTCGCTGCAGAACGTACTTTTGGCGGGAAGCGTCGAATGTGTGTATGTGTTTGTGTTTTTTGGTTTGTTTGTTTATTTGTTAAGTGTGTGTGTGTGTGTGTGTGTGTGTGTGTGTGTGTGTGTGTGTGTGTGTGTGTGTGTGTGTGTGTGTGTGTGTGTAAACACGAGAATTTCCGATATTTCTGTACGCACAAGCTTGAAACTTGCCGAAATACTTTATTCAAGGGGTGGCTAAGAAAGCCTCCAAGGATATTGTAACTGGATGTCTCTTTGAAGACACTAAAAGACCGTTTATTGAAATTCGGTTGACCCAGATTAGAGTCCGTAATTGTCATATTTACGTGAAATTTAGATATAGCTAGTTTGGAGAAATACATTAGCCAGTTTTGTACCCTTTCAATTTATTCAATAAAAATGAATTCTTTTCAGAAAAAAATTAAAACACTAAAAACCCTTGACTTCTGGATAAAGTCAGACAGTGGCGGTGAAGTAAAAGAAGCAACTCCGTCACCACGCAGACATTGACGCAATACTTTAAATATGACGTAATAGACCGAACAGTTTTGGGGCTGAAATGTCAATCAGAATTAGCATCTCGACCAATCAAAACTGTTGACTGACTGCCATTTATTCTAATCCTAGAGGAAGTGAATGTAAGGTGTTGGGAAGGGATGGGGTGGTTTAAAGTAGGGTATAATTGTGCGTGTGTCTGAGAGAAAATATGTGCAGTGAGTCCAATGTTTTCCTGGAGAACAGCGTTATACAAGAACTATGTATTATTATTATTATTATTATTTTATTATATTATTATTATTATTATTATTATTATTATTATTATTATTATTTATGTCATGGGCAGGATTAGGTCAAATTGGGACCTGCAAGACCTAGGTGTGAAAATCAGCAAGAAAAAACTGCAAAGTTTGATCCTCTAATACGTCAAATGTTAGTACTGCGATGAGTGACGTATAACATCGAGTCATCACTATGAACACGGCGTCGCGGGACTAATGATGCCATAACGTGAAGTTTGATCCACACAAGCTCCTATATAGCGTCCCAGTAGCCCTTTTGTTGACAGACAACATTTTAATAGGGACGGCACGCGCCGCCTCCCATCTGGTTTCACTAAATGCCGGGCAGGGGTGGGGGTGGGAGGGGGGGCGGTGGGGGTGGGTGGGTCTACGACCTGTCCGGCCAACACTGACCTGTAAATTGATACACCCAGAGCAGTGTCAAATGTCCGTGACCCAGATGTTTAGCATGCCGAAACAAGGCCTCGCTAGAATCTGGTGCCAGACTGCCTCTTACCCCAACATAACGACAGAAACTGTCAACGCCTCGGCCGCTTTCACTCGCCGCTGCCGCTTTATCGCTCCCTGGTCGTGCCGGCGTGTTTATGTGTACTGTAAACAAATTCCCAACCCTTTCCCGAGGTCTCTGTACAGTCTATTTTTACTCTGAGGCCTTCCTTTGTAAAAATTCTCAGCTTTTCAAGTCGGTAAAGCGATCGCTGATTCCATTGCTAACGACGCGGTCCGACATCTTGGTTTTACTCTCTTCGGTTGTTTTTCTTTTTTTATGTGATACTGTGGAAATTGATAATCTATTGCCATATTGCCAGGAAACTTGTAGCAATGTTTCGAAGTGTTTAAAATCAAATGTTTTATTTAGAATGCTTTAAATGGTCAGCTATTGATAAATTACTTTTGTTTGAGTGTATTGTGTTGACCTCACGTGCTACGAGCGTTAGATTTGATGCTGCACAATCAAAGTATGCGTTTGTTTGGCCATTCATTTGAAACCTAAAGCCAGGCACTAGGCTTCTAACGTACACAAAAGCGCCCGCATTCGTTTGCGAAAATTCGCCGGCCGCCTCGGGGTTACACATTAGACAAACCCTACTCTGATGCGGGAACTGAGGAGCACTATAGTATAAATCACGAGAGAGGTTTACCACCGAAGGTTTTCAAAACTTGCACAGACTCATTACAATCTATGTATTTTCACCAAGCTGGTATTGCAGGCCAGTATGCTTGCTGAAACTGAAACCGTGCAGGAGACAGGCCAATATACCGCTTCTAGTCCTAGCATATATGTACATTTGCCCCTGCATTTACAAAGGCTACTGAGAACCTGCTGCCGCAAACGAACTGCGCAGTTCTTCTCAGAGCGGACAAAGTCAGGTTTTAGCATAAGACTGAACACATGCTCAAACTTATAACGCCCGGGGAAAGAGCTGATACGCGCAAGCATGGATGCCGTGTTCACAGGTCACAGTGTGACTAGAATAAAGAGTGGTCCGCATGTGTTGTACACGTTTCTAGGTTGCCCATATTATTATCCCTGCTACCTCACCTATGGGATAAATCAATAAAGCAGCTAATTTAATTTATTGTTCGAAAGACTTTATGTACAGGAAATTCACCTATGGTGCAACTTGCAGCCACTCAATCACACTCGTAGATCATGATCATAATATTTTATTTTCCTAGTAATATTTTCCTAGTAAGGCCATACAGCCAGAGACCATGAGGGAATTTTTTACTTCTGTGGTCTTACTTAATGACATTATGGTTTGTGAGATCTTGCGGTATATTTCTAATAAAGAAAACCGACTCAAAACGCAGAAACTAAAAATTTTTCTTATTAGGACAAATTTCACCACTATATGTTATGACTTGGATATGAAAAGACATCTTACTCCTACAGTTTCCGTCCGATTTGCCTGTTTTGATGATCGTTTAAATCAGTCAGTCACGTGAAAGATGCTCACCAATTTTCAAGTCCATCACATGAAAAATAAAAAAAATTTCAGTGTACAAAATTTTTAAAAAATCCAAAAATCACTAAAAAAATTATAATAAATTAACCAAGTGTTTCTCACTTACGCTTGTTTCAAACCATGGTTTGTGAGGAGATTTCGTATATATCTGAATAAGAAAATCGACGGAAAACGCTGAAACTCAAAAATTTCCTTCATAGCATCCAAATTTTCACTATATATTATGACTTGCAGAGGGAAATGCATTTAAGTTGTACAGTTTCCATGCGATCTGGCTGTTTTCAACATCATTTTAAACAGCTGATGAAACTGCATCCGATGGACATACTTAAAACATTGTTAACCCTATATTTGATAGAAACCCTAAGGGTTTAAGTGTATATGGAAATATGACTGATATGACCAAATGTCACTAAAAAAATTAAAATAAAAAAAACTAATCTTAAAAAAGATGCGCTATTGAGACATTATGGTTGTGAGATATTGCGGTATATTTCTAATAAAGAAAACCGACTCAAAACGCAGAAACTGAAAATTTTTCTTAATTAGGACAAATTTCACCACTATATGTTATGACTTGGATATGAAAAGACATCTTACTCCTACAGTTTCCGTCCGATTTGCCTGTTTTGATGATCGTTTAAATCAGTCAGTCACGTGAAAGATGCTCACCAATTTTCAAGTCCATCACATGAAAAATAAAAAAAAAATTTCAGTGTACAAAATTAAAAAAAATCCAAAAATCACTAAAAAAATTATAATAAATTAACCAAGTGTTTCTCACTTACGCTTGTTTCAAACCATGGTTTGTGAGGAGATTTCGTATATATCTGAATAAGAAAATCGACGGAAAACGCTGAAACTCAAAAATTTCCTTCATAGCATCCACATTTTCACTATATATTATGACTTGCAGAGGGAAATGCATTTAAGTTGTACAGTTTCCATGCGATCTGGCTGTTTTCAACATCATTTTAAACAGCTGATGAAACTGCATCCGATCGACATACTTAAAACATTGTTAACCCTATATTTGATAGAAACCCTAAGGGTTTAAGTGTATATGGAAATATGACTGATATCAGTTTTAGCCCACTTAATCAAATTTCAAATACAAACGATTTTGAATTTCCAAAAACTACAGTAGCTCGCTTGAGCTTGCCCTTAGCACCACGTGAATGTTCTGTGTTTATGTACAGTGTGTGAGTGAATGCGCGTGATTCACGTGAGCGTGCTTGTTGGGTTCAGTTCGCGGCGGCGCTTTGAGCCGATTTTCAATTGGGATAAAGCGCCTATTTAATGCGCTTATTATTATTATTATTATTATATGACCAAATGTCACTAAAAAAATTAAAATAAAAAAAACTAATCTTAAAAAAGATGCGCTATTGAGACATTATGGTTGTGAGATCTTGCGGTATATTTCTAATAAAGAAAACCGACTCAAAACGCAGAAACTAAAAAATTTTCTTATTAGGACAAATTTCACCACTATATGTTATGACTTGGATATGAAAAGACATCTTACTCCTACAGTTTCCGTCCGATTTGCCTGTTTTGATGATCGTTTAAGTCAGTCAGTCACGTGAAAGATGCTCACCAATTTTCAAGTCCATCACATGAAAAATACAAAAATTTCAGTGTGCAAAATGTGAAAATTGTTCTAAGTCCAAAAATCACTAAAAAAATTATAATAAATTAACCAAGTGTTTCTCACTTACGCTTGTTTCAAACCATGGTTTGTGAGGAGATTTTGTATATATCTGAATAAGAAAATCGACGGAAAACGCTGAAACTCAAAAATTTCCTTCATAGCATCCAAATTTTCACTATATATTATGACTTGCAGAGGGAAATGCATTTAAGTTGTACAGTTTCCATGCGATCTGGCTGTTTTCAACATCATTTTAAACAGCTGATGAAACTGCATTCGATGGACATATTTAAAACATTGTTAACCCTATATTTGATAGAAACCCTAAGGGCCAAAGTTTGGTTAGGGTTACCGTTATGTTTTAGTGCTAGATTAGGGTTAGGGTTATAACCCTAATGGTATGTAAGGCACATTTTGGGTCATTTTTTTTTTATGGTGCCATTTGATAGGCCATGTGGTACTGAGTCCAGAAATGCAAATACAACTTTTGTATTCCAATTTAAACATGTGTTATCGCCCTTGAAAAAAAATCGCGGGAAAAGCACATTATCGGCTCTCGTGTCCGTATTTTATGTTCAATCTCTCCCATTTTCATACCCGTACTGCAGCTGTACTATTTTTATCGATATGTTTATAAAGCAGGTGTAAATACTTTATAGATTTTTTTAAAATATTTTTTTTCCCAAAAAAAGTGCAGGTCACCTTTTTAATTCAATAATTTTCCTCCCATTCACAACACCTAGACTTAGCTTGCATCAAAACGTTCAGGTCATGCAACTGCATCCGATGAACATACATAAAACATTGTAAACACTAGATTTAACAGAAACCCTAATGACCAAGTTTACCGCGTCAGTATCAGCAAGACCAACTCTAAAAGCTATCTACGTCAGTATTTTTCTCACACAGTTTTCACCCAAACCCTGAACACATTTATGACACTATGCTCATAAAGTACTTTGAAAGACCCTGCAAGTTGTGTTGCTCAGTTTTTATTTGAAAAAAGTTGCACGTCTAGTGCCAAACCCTGTCAGTCCAGTTTATTATGTTCAGTGTACTCCAGCTTCATGGCATTTCGGCAGTACCATTCTCTGGGGTTCAGTTTTTTTTTTTTTTTTTTTTTTTTGTTTTTTTTTGGTTGCTAAAGCCAGAATCAACCTGAACTGTGACACACCCACAGACACAATATCATTGCACAACCACTATCATTCAGCCACATTACTCTTAGACTAGTGGCATTTATGTGACTCCCTTCACACTACAACACACAATTACTTTACGGGATAACTGAACCACCTACAATGACGGCACAGTTTTAGGACCATATCAGTATCCCTTCCCAACCTTATATTGTTCCTGTAGAATCATGCAAAAACACTCTCAAGTCCCAAGGAAAAACGTTTGCATTTATATCATATGTTTACAGATATCAACAGAAATAGTACAGCCGCAGCATGGGTATGAAAATGGGAGCGATTGAACATGAAATACGGACAATGCACCTCAGAAACATCATTTCGCTGCTCGTGCTATTCTTCTTCTTCAAAACAGCTATGCTACGCCAGACCACAGAGCTTACGAATGGCGGGAATCGCAGCGTGTCCGTCTTTATTTCTGTGTGCTAGAGTGTGTGGATGAGAGGGTGGGTTAGGCCGGTTAGAGTAGAAGATGATGGATTCCTGTCGCTACACGAGCCCACAGAGCGTACTACTTGAATGGCGGGAAGCGCCGTGTGTCCGTCTTTATTTTTGTGCGCCGACGTGTGTGTTGATCAGAGGGTGGCTTAGAGAGGAGGGAAATGGATTAGTATAATAAGCCTAAAGATATGAACAACTTTTAATATTACTAAAAGATAAACGCACGTGAGCTCCAAACAATACAGTAGACTTTGTGATGAAATCCTCATCTTGTTCATTCTTTTTAAGGTTGAGGCGGCCTCCGTTTTATCTATCTCTCCCTCAAGTGCTTTCGATTAACATTTTATTAGCTTTCCTGTAACGCACGCAGACTTGCCCCAGTCGCACGTACAGACTCTCGCACAACAGATGCATACACCGCCACTGACTCAGACGATCGCATTTACGCGGTAAAACTCAACACACTAGCTCTTTCTACTATAAGCCTTCTCACTACAAGCACATCACCACCATATACACATACACAATGTAAACGCCAGGCTAGGTAATTGTCTCTCACAATCCAACCTGTTTGCTGGTGTTCTCGCTTGGTATCGTTCTGTCCTTTCACGTCTAGACGTGTAAGTCTTTCGTCACACGCTTCCGAGTCGTCCCGTTTCTCGTACCGTGGACCTCCTCTGGACTCGCTAGGTAGGGCAGTCCCTGCTGACCCAGTGTCTCGGCACCAATCGTTCACTCCCTGAGTGAAGAGATGACCTTACAGTAGGTCCCTCGGCGGTAGCCTCTGTTGACTGACGTCTCGGCGTCACGTCGCTCCGCTCAACTACAAGCACGCTGTACAATAAAGTCTCAATCATAACACTTGCTAAACACACACATATTGGATGATATGAGATACATTACGTAACCCGGCCACTACACAACTCTCGCACGTTCATTCACACACACACACACACACACACACACACACACACACACACACACACACGTGCTTCATAGCCCGAACTACTTCCGTAACACCCCATAACTCTGTCACTACATTGAAACAGAATATAACCTAACACTCGCCATACATTCTTTCATACACTGGAAAAGACAATACTTAACCACGTACTACCTTCATAACGATATAGGCATACACACCTCACATTCCTTAGTTATCTATCTCGGTAAATGACCACACAGGAAAAACATCGGTTACCTCAACGAATTCCAAACCCACATAACTGAACCAAACCAGCCAACGCTGCACAACCGAATTTCCTCCTACTAACGCATACTATCTTTAACTCAGTAGCCATCAATAAGACATACACTGAAAACATACCTAAATTCTAGGTTTCAGAGTCTTGGAATACGGCTAGTGTATCTGACATACATCCGTCTACAATGACAGCCTAGCCCGCACTGACAGAGATAGAAATAATGAGTGGACTGAACCAGCATTAACACAATGACTGAGTTAACCCTCTTAATTATAACTTTTTGACCCCTCATTATCTATGTTCCCCACACAGAGTAAATACCGTCGGAATTTACCTTTTAAATTATTGTTTGAACAGTCACCATTTTATGTACCTCTCAGCAGAGTAGTTACCAACAGGGGGTTAACACCTGAGCTAATTAATATATCGATTATGTAAGTGTGTACATTTTGCAATGCGTAGTTTATTGATTACTTACCAAATTACGGGTATTTCCGATAGACGATCGGGGGCGCCGTCACACATGCGCGCACTTAGGCCAGTAAAAAATCAGTGGTAAACACACTGACTAAATCTGTTTTCTCAATCAAATAAGAGCAATCAAATCAGCCTATCAAATAGCCTTGTTTATACACCGGCTTCATCAATTTCACACACACAAGCAAACAGCACAGGCAACAGGGAGCTAACTTTTGTTTATAGGCAAAACAGCATACAGCAGTTACTTCCCTTAGAAACGCACTGCTGAGGACTCGTGGCAACCGTCAGGTGACATTTTGTAAATACCAAGCCGGTCGTGTTTCTTTTGTTAAGCGGCTTTGTAGGAGACGGACGTGTTTTGAGGACTGACTTGACTTCTCAGAGGTGATATTCAGTGATCGATAAATCTTGTGAATATATACGATGGTAAGATCAATAGAAAAGGCCTTGCGGTAGCCTGCAGTGTTGCTGAGAAAAAAAATCTTACTGTTAGCCAGGTCAGTCTAGTGTAATTTGTCCTAACGTGTTTTAGAAAATGAATTGGTCTGAGGAGGCTAGATTGATCTTTAGTGTTTTAGCCAGGTTGCTATGAGGGTACCCCAAATTTTATTTTCTTTCACTGTCTTTCCGAAAGGTGTTTAGTTTGCGGAAGCAAATTGAAGAAATGTTAAAAGTTCCGGAAATAGCCGATTTTTGGAAAACACCTAACGCTGGTCCGTAACATTGTTTGCTTGTTTGTTTTGTTTGTTTGTTTGTACAAAGGTTCTAATGCGTCTTAACGACCCTGTTTAAATCACTTCTGAGACATTTTATCACTTTCATTTTGTTAACTGACTTAAGTCCGTATGATCATCACCGAGCAGGCGCACTAACAAAGAAAATGAAAACGTGTAACTATTAGTCCGTTTGAGTGATCAAATCACCGAGCAGGCCGCAAACAAGAAAAATGAAACGTGTAACTGTAAGTCTGAGTAAAAAAATCACTGAGCAGATCACAGATAAGACAAATGTGTAACTGTAAGTCTGAGTAAAAAATCACTGAGCAGATCACAAACAAGATAAATGAAAATGTGTGACTATAATTCCATATGTGATCTATCACCAAACAGATAACAAGACTGTAAGTCTTAAAGTGAGAAATCACAGAACATACTACAAAAAGCCAGTAAGTCTTAAAGTGTGAAATCACAGAACATACCACAAAAAGGCTGTAAGTCTGAGAGTGAGAAAATCATCGGACAGGTTACACGTAAAAGTGGCTTTAAGACTGAGAGTGAGAAAATCATCTGGCAGGTCATAAAATGGATGGAGCGATATTTTGTCTGATGTGTGACAAACACCATAATGACCAAGCCGCACCAGAAGCTCATGTTTGTGTGTTTGTTTGTATTGTCTAATCATAAATGTTATGGACCAAGTGTGAGGGGTTTTCACCGCGCTCATGCAAGTAGCTTGCTTTTTGCAAGTGAATTGAAACAGATTTTACATAGGTTTTACGGGACTGACGGTGGGGTATACCTGTAGCACCCTGGCAAAGAAAGATGATTTTGGCTTTGTATCTGAATAATTGATTTACAAAACAGCACCCTGGTCAGCCTACTTGTAGCACGCTGTCAAAGAAAGGTGTTTATTGGCTTTGTATCTGAATAATTGATTTATAAATCACTTAGCGCCCTAGTCAAGCCTTCAAATCGTGGTATCCAACATAAACAAATGACGTATGTCCTTAGCGAATCGTCCCCCACTGGGGGACCGGTATCCAACGTAAACAAATGACGTTCTAAGCTAGAAACGAGTCAGACTGGTATCCAACATAAACAAATTACGTAGTACGATAGAAACGAGTTCGACGGTGTCGAACCGGTTTCTAACGTTCTACGTCATACGGTCTTAGTAATGTGACGAAGTGAGCAGTGCCGATTTGTGTATACAGTCGCGGTGCATACAACTGAAATGCGGTGAAGTTTTCTGCGGGCCAGAGTCTACAATATTTGTACATTCTGAATAAAGATTTTGTGTTTGTCTGTCTGTGTGTGAGTGCATGTGTGTGTTTGTAGGTATGTGTGTGTGTGTGCGTATGTATGTGTGTTTGTTTGTGTGTGTGTTTGTGTGAGTGCATGTATGTATGTATGCGTGTGAGTGTTTGTGTGTGTGTGTATGCGTGTGAGTGTTTGTGTGTGTGTGTGAGAGTGCATGTGTGTGTGTGAGTGCATGTGTTTGTGTGTTTGTCTGTGTGAGTGCGTATGTGTATATGTGTTTGTCTGTGTGAGTGCATGTGTGTTTGTATGTGTGTGTGTGTGTTTGCGTGCGTGTGTGCATGTGTTTATATGTGTATGTGCGTCTGTGTGAGTGCATGTTTTTGCATATGTAGGCATGTATGTGTGTGTGAGTGCATGTTTTTGCGTATGTATGTGTGTATGTGTGCATGTCTGTCTGTCTGTGTGTGTGTGCATGTGTTTGTCTGTGTTTGTTTGCCTATACGTGTGCATATTGATTAGTTATTAGAGATAGAAGAAAATACATTTTAATACCATTTATACCATTTTTTTTTTTTGAGTCAATGCCCACACACACACACACACACACACACACACACACACACACACACACACACACACACAAACAAACAAACAAAAATACCATTGCTATATGCACTTGATAACAAATTATTAAAGTTACCTACAGATACTTGATAACAAATTTCCAAAGTCACTTATAACTGACAAATAACTTTACAAGTAACCTTTTAAGATCCTATAAATTAGTTATAAGTGACTTAAGTCAAGAACTTATAAGAACTTAAACATAACAAATTGTAAGTTCCTGACTTAAGTCACAACTTACTCGGACAGATTTGTCAAGATACAAGGACAATGAAAAAAACTTTTTTTTTTTAGTAATAGTCTTGTGGTGGTGGTGGAGCTGATGGGGTTAAATAGTTAGGCGCAAGCGACATGACATCTTTTGTGAAGTGTAATGAAAAAATAATAAACGATTACCAAATCTGATTTTTATTTGTTTAAAAGATTGTGTAGTTTTTCTGTGGTTTCCTGAATGCCAATCTGTTTTCCCATCTCTAAAAGCTAGCCTTTAGTTCTTCAACATTCACAGGGGATTGACTATGCATCTTATTCTGTATTTCTGACTTCTGTTTTTTGTAATTGTTCAAATCATCCTGCACTCTTTTAAATTCAATATCATCAATAAAATTATTGTCCAATGCCTTACTGATAATAAGTTTCATACTGCTCAGCTTCGCACCCGCCAAAGTACTCAATGCTTCATGTTTCTGTAATTTCATGTGAAACCTCTTGTTTAGGGCTTCCAAACCAAAGCAAGCCAGGCATGTAGCAACGCTAACACCCTCAACTGCAATTCCAATTAAACTTCCAATTCCTGTGGCAAACAGAACAATAACCCCCACAGAACATCCAGCTGAAACAGCACCAACAGCCATTGAAGTGTTTTGTACAGAATTAAATACTGACTTATACCTCCTTTTACATCTGGAATACCTCGCCTCTTCACTTTCCAAATATTTAATTGCTTCTGTAATATTATTTAATCTTAATGCGTCTACCTGTAATGTTTTATCTGATGTAATTGGCATATGTGGATCAAGCGCAAATGACGACACAGTCTCAGTCGTTGGTAGTTGTGGATACAAGTCTATCATTTTTATTTGACAAATATTTTTTATTTAATCAGCAATTACATTTTGTAACTCGTCAAATGTATACACACGGCAGTTCACCCTTCTGTAAATCGCTCTCTTTAGTTTGGCTCTGACCCGGCCATGACCCACTTCACTGATAAGTGCCCGCGGGTCACTGCAGGCTCAGTGGAGCTGCATGCGGGAAGCGTAGCGCTCTTTGTTTCCTGTTGAAGGCTGTCATACATGTGCTCAGTTTAGCCTGTTTATAACTTATTATTACCGTGGCTAAAAAGTTTCAATCGTAAATATCATTATGCTTGAAAATGTCCTCTTCAAGCTCATGTAAGTTTCTTTTGTAGTCAGCTTCAACTTCTGTGGTTATTAAGTGATTAAAATGTGTGTAGTTCGAGGAACTTGCCTTCCGCGGTAGACAGTGCGAGTGTGTAAAAAACTGGTTTTCAGTGCCGGATGTATCACTATGTGTACTTGCCCTTATCTCAGTGATGCATTTATGAAAAGTATCGTGTGTTAAAGCCATGGAGAATGAACATTCCTTTCCAAGACATTTGGAGGCCGTGAATTCTTTGTGTAGACTTTGTGGTAGAAGGTCTAGGCGAGCAGTCAAAGACAAAAACAAACCCGTGTATTTGTGCACTAAATACACAATAGATATATTTTCGTGTTACAACACTCATGTGCTTGACGACCAGGAAGGGAGACATTCTAAAACAATTTGTTTCATGTGTCATACTAAGCTTGTCAGATTAAGTAAACAAGTGGAATGCCTACAGCCATTCACAAAAACAAAAAAAAAACAACCTCTACAGACATTCACAAAACGTGTGATCTTTGGGTAGTCTTTGATGAAACTCTTTCTGTTGATGACTGTCAAACATGTAGTCAGTTTCAAGTGGCAGCAGTCAAAAGGTGGCCGACCAAATCCAGCCAAAAACAAACTAGCTGCAGCCAAAAGAAAAGATTTTGATAATGTAATGATAATTTGATAACCGTCACAGGTCCAAAAATGACACTGATTGGCCTATCAAGTTTATACGCAGGATCATAGTGACCCTGTAGACACACTCATTTTAAGCCATTTTAATGTGACACTAAGCCGGAACTGAATCTCTGAACAGCAAATAGTTGAACCTCGGCTTTGTGTGTTGTTTTTAAACTGTGTTAAAATTGTGACATTGTTAAAAACATTGACTGAATCGGTGAAATTCGTATACTTTATGTCGGCGTGCTCTGAATGGATTACCGTTTTCACTTGGCCCACCAAACTGGCTGTAGCAGGACTCAGGTATGTTGATTGAAGTTTTTAGCACAGGATATGTCAGTTAAGACATCTGTTGACAGCACTGACTTTGTCTGAATTTTCCCAAAACTCTTGTTTATGAACAGTGATGTGATAAAAAGTTGATAAACTAATGGAAGGCTGCATCTCATCCATCTCCTAGTCATACTTTGAGCCAGTGCATGACAAACATCCATGCAGATTACCCCAGCATGTTTGGTGTCCAAAGATAGTACAATATCTCCTGTACAAGACGATGTATGTACAAATAATCACTCACAACTGCAGGTCAATTAATTCCGGTTTACAGACAACAACTGTAATTTACAGCTTATTCGCCGATGTATGCAGCAGAGGCTAAGAGATAAGTGGGGTCAAGCACAGTAGTACTGTAAAGAAAGACGGCTGCTGCGCTATTCACATCCCCAGCGGAAGCGAGTCCGCATAGCTGGTGCCTTATCAGTGATGGTATTTAGCGCGCTGATAGTAAGAGGGAGATGGCTGCCTCGCTATCTCTGTGCTCCCGCAAAGCCGATCGCTAAGTGTGCTGGTGCGCGCTGGCAGGCAGCCAGCTGAAAACTAAAGAGCATAGGCTAAACTGCCATGTACAATTTGCTGGCATAATAAAATGAAACAAGTTCAATGTGTTCCAGTTTTATGAAATTTAGAAAAACAAAAGTTATTTTGTCGACTAATATCTTGACAGCTGGAACACTGCTCAAAACTTCAAAAACAACATCACTTATTAAGCTTATGAACAATTCCTGTTTTGTAAGATGATGGAAAATCCTCATCACCGCAAAGATGTGAGACTTGTCACAACTGAATCGGGTGCAATTAAACTTACAGGTAAGCCACAATACACAGGGTATAAAGAGTTTCATTCATCATTGTATGCAGTGTCACTCAAAAAAAAGATTGTTAAACTGGACAAGCCAGTATTCATTGGTATGGCAATTCTTGAGTTGTCAAAGCTGTTGATGCTTGAATTTTATTATGATTACTTCAAACCGAAGTATCCTGAGTGTCATCTGCTATACACTGACACTGTCTCTATGATTATTGATGTGCCTACTGAAGACTTTTATGAAGACATGAAAACAGAGTTACATATGTACGACACGTCTGACTACCCTAAGGACCATCCACTGTACAGCACACAAAACAAGAAAGTGCCTGGAAAGTTTAAGGATGAACTGAATGGTGTACCTATAGTTGAGTATGTTGGACTGAGATCAAAAATGTATTCTATACTGCACCAAAAAGTCGAAAGCAAAAGGAATTTAAAAAAAACAGCAATAAAAAATAAAGACATACGTCATGAACATTATAAGCAAGTATTAGATGGTGCATTAATGCCTGATTATCCAAACAAGTCACTGAGATCAAATAAACACAATCTTGAAATGATCCAAACACATAAGAAGTCACTTGCAGTTGGGGACACGAAACGTGTGTTTTATAGTAAGGAAAAGGCTTATGCACCTGGACATTACAGGTTCAAGTTATCTGAAGAAATAGCTGATGAACTGGTTGATGAAATAATCGATGAGTCAGTTACTGAAATGAGTAATGGTGTCTGGGGGAATAATCTGTAATTCTTCTCTGACAAATGCCCTCTGCGGTGCTGGTTCAAAAAGATAATAAATCGGTGGACTGCTAGGAACTATTTTTTTTTTATATTATGTACAGACGTTGACTAGATGGGGTCAGTTGCTCTGTGCCTGACGTAATTTTCTGATTCTCCTGGTTGATATAAATATCTTACCTGTTTAGTAAATAAACTTGTGTCTGGCGGTGGTGCTGTTGTTTTTGGCTCTGTAATTGTTTTCAATTTAATAGCATCAGCGGGTTTAGGCTGGCCTTCATTATTCATTGCTTTTATCACCACTGGTAATCTCTTAACCCACTCTGTGTTACGTGTGTCATGCATGAGTTCCTTAGAGTACTGGTAACTGAAAAGTCTCTCTGATAACTGTTTGTTAAAATTCACTACAATTGCCTGTGATCTGTGCACACCTGGAATGCCGCGTGTAACCAGTACGCCGTGCTTCACAAATAACTGATTAACAGCGCCCTTAAATTCAGATCCGTCATCAACTTGTACAAGTCTGGGGTATCTTAAAGGACCACGACTATATATCTTTGATAATGTTGTAGCAACTGTGGTAGCAGTTTTGTCAGATATGGGTTCAGCGTCCTTATACCTTGAAGCAATGTCGACGACAGTTAATGCGTACTTGTATCGTTTCTTTCTTATTGTGTCATGGGGTAAGAACAATAAATCCATTTGGTGTGTGTCATTTGGGATAGTGTTTTCAAAATGAGGACGTGTTATTTTTCTTGGTGCAGGAAGGTATATCTGCCAAATTGCCTGTTTTTGTAGCCATTGTTTTATTTGATTCCGCCTACGGCCGCGTGTAATTTCTGAATCGCGGTTTGTCCTTTTAAGTACCCAATTGGTGAGTAATATATTTTCGATAGTTTATTTTCGACGTTCATTTCTTCTAACAATATAAGACCAGTAAAAAATACAAATGTCATTTCCACTAGAACAAAGATTATCTCCCCGTTTCTTTGTTCTGTACTCGGTTTGTAATAGTCACTTAGTTTCGGTTTTGGGACAGACATGTCATTACCTGTGACGAGAAAATATTCACGAATTGCATCGTCAGTATTTGAAAACATAAGCTGTGCATGGCCTTCAAGTCTGAGTTTTTCATTAATGAAATCAAGTTTTTCAATTCTATTCTTTTCATAATCCTGCTGCGCTTGAGCAAGTTTTTCAGATGCCTCATTGTGTCATTTTATTTCTTCTGCTGATTCTTCTCTACCCATTTTTGAAAAGAGATAATTTGATCCGCTGAAAGCCAATGCATTGACCATGGCCCCTCCAATTATTACTGCTAAAGTCGCCATACTTATTTTATTTACATAGAAACATTTTCGGGAATAATTCCCTGCTTGACGAGAAAGCCTTTTGTTGCAGTTGACGCAGTAACAACTGCAATTAGCTTTGCGCTGTCTTCAAAATCCAATCTACTGAGGTCTGCTGATTTCATTTTGAGTAGACTTTTCCCAAGCATAGAGTAAGCTACTGCTAGTCCGCTTATCACAGCAGAGTGATAGACAAGGTTCATCAAGTTCTTCATGTAGCTCATTTTCTAATTACAAGAAAAATTAAAATAAAAAATGTATTACTGCATTAGAAATGGGTCGACAGGTTTGGGTATTACTGGTAATGTGGCGACTTCTGTTTTGTTTTTGGAGTGTCTGATTTTTTGGATGCTGTACGAGTCTGTGGTTTGTATTTTTGTATAATTGGTAACCTACGTAACCAAATCCGACAACAAATCCGGCAACTATATATCTTGTTGTTTGAGGTTCAGGGTTAGACTGGGTTGTTTGTCTTTCACTTTGATGAGGGTGTGACAATCCTGATGGTCCTGATGGTCCTGTCGGTGTTGGTATTGACACTGATCCTGACGGTCCTGATGGCGGGTCAGTTACATGAGCCTTTTCTGTTTGCGCTTGAAGCTGTAATTTTTTTTGTCTGTTATATTCGGCTAATCTTTTTCCAGCCTCAACCCTTCCTGGACTTTTAGTCTTAGTCACCGTTTGAACCTTTGTCAAGACAGGGTTTGGTTGTGGAGTCATCTGGGTCTCGTCCATTTTCTACTGCAGTAAAATTTAATTTCGAAAAATCAATATGACTCCCAGTGACAAGCAAAGTTACGACAGGTGCAAGATAATTCCCAAACTTGTAAAACATGACGCATGCTAATTTACCAATTGAACTTGAAACAATAGGATTGCTTTCAAGGTCATGTGATAGACTGTCAGTGTCTACAGGTAGAAAGTGACTTACAGCTTTTGTGTATAGACATACAAGAGATCGACTCAAATCATGAGTCATTAGTGAAGCGATGTGATTTTCATATTTAGAATGAAGTTTGATTAGTTCGTCAGCCGTGAGGGATTCTATATCCTCTGTCATGTATTGTTTTCCGAGATAAGCCTTTGACTTCCCCAAAACAACTACAGACAAAAGACGCTGTTTTTTTAGAGTCTAAATCTTTGTTTTCTACAGCGTTGATATTGTTTAAAATAAGTAATTCGTCTTGGTTCATTTTATAATAAAAAATATTAATTTAATGTCATTGATTTTGGAAATCTTTATTTTACCAACAAAAAAAAAATAAGGAGAAACCAAGAAAAATAGACGGCGTGAAGGTGTGGAAGTTTTGCGGGCAAAAATAGTGGAAATTTGGGGTCTATTGAAATTGGTCAAATAATCTCTATAGTTCCTATCTCTCTGACTATTTAGGCCTCTGATAGACTGAACTCTCGCTAAAACCCCGTGCAAAACGTTTCCCTATGATTGCACGTGGGCCTCGTGCCCACGCGGAATATCAGTCACACGACAAACCGCTGACAAAACCGTACCATACAAAAACCTTTGTCTGAACCCTATGCTTTCCTCTATTTCACAGTCTTCTGTATTCCTTAAGCTATATAGGTTTTCATAAAACATTTCTTCTTTAATAGATTTCTTGTCTGTAATAGACAAACCTTATTTTGCGATCATTTATAATCATTTGTTTACTAACATATTTCCTCTTTTCTAGTCCACAGAAGTATTTAGTTATTTTTCCTCCCTGCGGAACCCATCTTCCCTTTGATCTCAGCAACTCACCTTCAATTTTTTCTCTTATGGGCTTTCAGATTTTCACCTTTTGCATCTAACGTTTCTACTTCTGCGTTGTTTTTGTTCGGTTTTCACTCCAGTTCCTCTCCTCTATTTCTTTATCTGTTTGTCTAAATTCTCTGCTTTTTTTTTTTTTTTGAAGGGGGGGGGGGGGGGGGGCTTTCATTGACGCGTATCCAATTGTTTTACCTCGTATTTCCATCAGCAAAACGTCTTGTTCCATGAAGTTGGGTAGCTAGTCGTCACTCTCCGTTTACTTTCTGAAAGTTTAAGCTGCCCTGACGTATGTCTATTAAATTAACCACAAAACCACAAATGTATATTTAGCTGCAAAGATGCAATTTCATCCGTTTTAAGCGATCTCCTCCATGGCCGGCTTGGGTTGCTAAAATGTGCCGATACAGCGGGTTATTGATGTTGTCTTCCCTAGCCCATAAAGACCTGACTTGCTACGACAGGATGCAGATCGACCATGATAGTTCAAAGGTGGTGTCAGAATAGCTTGGCGCCTGTAGGCGCCATTATATTCTGACACCACCCTTGAACTATCATGGTCGATACCTCAACAGAACTTGCCATAGGCCCTGGAAAGATATCTAAAATATGGCAATTACATCCCCATTCTATTCCCCTTGTGCGTAACGGAAGGAACTCTTGCATAACAAAGGAGAAGAAGAGAAGAAAAGTCTTTTATTTTACAACATTCAGACTTCACAAGTTTAAGTTAGCCCTTATATCCAGCATTATTGTAAGATAGCTAAGAAGTCACACAGCAGTACCTGTCACATCGACCACCGCCAGTGGTCTTCCCTTTCTGCGGACCGCGACAACCTGGCGCTCCACCATTCACAAGGCAGTCGTCTCCTTTGAGGACTCTCGCAGAGCCAGCCTTAAGGACAAGCGGCTCAGGAGAAAAAAAAACAAGAGACGCCGCAACTCAGAACCCTGACCAGACCTCCCCCTGCAGCCACTGCGGTCGGACCTTCCTAGCCCGGATTGTCCTCCGCAGCCACGAGCTTGCCTGCAGACGACCGGGACAACTCTTGCAGAATCTTCGTTCGCGAAGTCAAGCCAAGAGAAATGTAACATATACGAGGAACATTTATTTAAGACGTATTTCGAACTACTGACACTTAACCTGTTCTGTAGGGAGCTGGGTGGCTCGGTGGTAGAGCATTTGACTCTCGTCCGAAAGGTCCCGGGCTAGAATCCAGTTGGGGTCAAAATTTGTTCAGACCCTATTCGGTACCCGTTTATGAAATCAGCTTCGTGGCTGACAAAAGACGGTAAGCCCTAAACGTGTAACGTTTACTGAACTTGTTCAGTGTCACTTGACGCACACTGTTTCTGCGATCTTCGTTAATTCAACACAAAACCTCTAAATGTCCGTGGAACACGAATTCAAAGTGCTGTCAACAAGAGGTATAGATCCTCATGAGCCCCCGAAACTGCGCTGCCCCGCCCCGCTGCCCGCCCCGCTTCCCGCCCTCCTGTCCGCCCCGTTGCCCTGACGTCTGACACGTTTTCACCACAAAACCCATCCTGGCTGTAGGAGGTACAGATTATGATGGGGCCCTGCAGCATCAGGAAGACATGAATTATATAGCCTATGAAAATCGATGCCACATGTAATGGAAAAACGTAGAGCTCCCTAAGCTTAAGACGCGTATCCGGATGACGTTCGTCTGGAAGAAGTTAACGAAGATTGCAAAACACAGTCTGCGTCAGCAGGCACTGAAATGGCCAGGTTAGAAGTACATGATTGTACGCTGACATACTAAGAAAATTCCTGAAAGTGACGCTGCAAACTATTAACCTTTTCCGACCTGGAACAGGTTGTTTAACAGATTTCAGAGCTCCGGACCACGCAGGCAGTCCATCAAATAAGAAAATTCATGTATTTCTTAGACCGATTAGGAATTACATGAACTGTCTCTGACCCCCCAGCACAAGTCTGTTATTGTTGAAATGACTAAAAAAAAAGTAACATGGCCAGACATTTCATGTGTTTCCTAAAATTACACGTGAAAAAATACTTGAACGCAGATCCAGAGATAAAGTTGTTTTACTACCATTAATCCCTTCCCTATCAACGTACGTATGTTTTGTTTGTTTCTAAAAAACTATATGGCAAAATACTCCTGGCCGACATCGGCAGCAGTTGGCCCGCGAACAGCTGCGCGCGGGCCAACTGCTGCCGATGTCGGCCCTAGGACCTTTTGTCTGAGTGGTTGTGGTACGCTTACGCTGCTCCGAACATTGAAATCTCAGTATTAATTTCAATGCCGCATGATACATGTATACGCCTCAGCACACTTCGATCGTGTGTTTGATATCGGTCGAAAACTTGTACGCAGTATTCTTGCACTGTGTGACAGTTTGATTGTCTCCTGACACATCTGGCAAGGTTAACAGTGTTTGATATTGGACGAGAACATGTAAGCAATATTCTTGTCGTGTGTGACGTATGAACTTTTTCGGACACAGCTGGGATATTTAACAGCAGGTTTTCTATTTAAGAAGAAGAATAAGAATAAGAGTACTTTATTATCTCGAAAAGAGAAATTTACGAGCTCAGCAGACAGTGTGATATCGAACTGTCCACCTTGTGAACTAGCAGTGAAACGAAGCGTGAACAGTAGGGCGCCTGTGGTTTTATTGGGTCGCTGGGGACTATGAATCTATGCAATCTGCAATGTCGACTGTGAATAAACTCGGCTTGCACGTTTAGCGCCCAACAACCTTGCACACCTGCAATACAGATAGTCAGTGCGCAAAGGCCATCGGGCCGATGTCGGCCGCCGTTGGCCCGCGCACGGCCGTGCGCGTGCCAACAGCGGCCGACGGCCTTTTGCGCATTGGGTAGCCAGCCGCGCGCTGGACTGTCCACCGACTGACGGCGATTTACGCAATACTTCTAGAGCAGGCTAGCCACGCAAGCCTCCGGGACCAGACACGCAGACCATCTAGGAGATAGCGCATTGTCCCACCTCTTAACTGCCAGGGCAGTGTTGGCGCCACGCACCTGCAAAAGACATAAGCCCTCAGGAGCACCCGCAGTCGAGGGGGCTCATGAGGATTTGTGTCTCTTACTGATCTTATGTTTTATGCCTGTTTTTAGTCCCACTTACCTCTGTGTTTTGGAACAAGACATATTTATAGCCAAGGGCCATATTACCATATTTCAACAAGATCGGGACACGTCGGACAAACGCACCAAACTTTATGAGGTACTTTCATTAGGTCATACTCTTTCATGTTAGACTAGGGGTGCAAACCCATCAATATATTTTGTTTATATCGCCCTCCAACAAGTAGAAAGAATAAACCGACTAACAGTATGTTTACTTAACAGTTTCCATACTTGTTGGACATGTGCAACTTTCATTACGATCGTCCTGACAATACTTCCACAGCCAAGCTTTTGGACGTTTTGCATATGTTCAGCATGTCTCAAGCTGTGAATGTGCCCACCCATAGACATGGTCACATACTAGATTGGGTCATTTCTAGATGCGACAGCGACATTTTGCGACATTTTGCGTGTCATTTCAGAACTGAATGTGTTAGCACCTTCTTCTCCTTCTGCTACTAGAACTGTGCATAACATCCGTGCCATTGATCGTTTATCCTTCACTGCAGACATTCAGCACTGTTTGTCAGCCGTTCGTGATCTCGAGGCGGAGCAGTTACATGCCTGTCTTCGCTCTGTCTTTGACCAGCATGCCCCGACACTCAGCGTACCGTATCTGGCAGAACACTTCGTCGCGTCGGTTTGATAATCATCTTTATCGGACTACAATACCACGATGTAACCCTTAAAGTAACCCAACACAGACGATTTAATGTCAAATGTACAGCACTTAGGAATAAGAATATGTCTAAGCTTCGAGAGCAGAAATGCATTCCTTGACTGACAAGGTTTTGCTCATGCTGTCGATATGCGGCTACAATTTGAGCTGGTCGTCAACTACAACTCGCAGTAGAGAGAGAGAATCAATGAATCAATGAATGAATCAATGAATCTTTATTTTACAACGGTAAAGGTATTAACAATGCCAGAGGCAATGCCATTTTTCAAATCTGCCGTTGCTACATCTACAACACAACAATTACATTACATTAATACATGTATAGGACGAACGCCTACGGTGTGTTGGGGGAGTTGGAGCAATGGTAAGGAAAAAAAAAAAAAAAAGCAACAACACAGCAGCACTATACATACACAGCAGTAGAATGGGTACATTACTAACAATGATATCTACGTATAGAAAGCAAAGCTTGAAGATAGTTATGGCTGCGAAGATAAATGTTCAAAAAGACTTTTCTTGAAACATGATACCGTTGGAGTGGTCTTCGTGTGGGATGGAAGAGAATTCCACAAAGTCGCCCCCGAGAATGCTAGACTGGTTTTAAATAAGTCTATTCTCGTTTTGGGTACTACATATAGGCTTTTTGTATCGCCATAGCGGGACTGTGATCGGACTAGCAGCTGGGTTAGATATTCCGGAGTGTTGTCATTCCGAATCTTAAAAAGGAGAACACCTTTGTTGAATGCAAACTGCTTTTTGAGAGAAAGAAGTCCCGCTTTGTAAATCTTATCATCCGTTGTCAAAGTAGGATCAGGTAAAATTAATTTCGCTGCTCTTCTGTGTAAGGAGTTCAGTCTTTTTAAATGTACATCTCTGCAGCCATCCCACACCGTCGAAGCATAATTAATGTGGGACACACAAACCAGACAGGTGAGGCTAGCACTGGCAGAATTGTATGCAAACCAAGGGGAATCACAGCGCTGGACAGACAACAGTTAGATCCCCTGCCCCCGCCTATCAATAGGCGGGGGCAGGGGATCTAACTGTTGTCTGTCCAGCGCTGTAATGTGGGACTGAATATGTTCATAATAAAATAATTGTATGCAATAAAATAAAATGAATATGTGCATAATAAAAGAATTGTATGCAAACCAAGGGGAATCACAGCGCTGGACAGACAACAGTTAGATCCCCTGTCCCCGCCTAGGATAGGCGGGGGCAAGGGATCTAACTGTTGTCTGTCCAGCGCTGTAATGTGGGACTGAATATGTGCATAATAAAATAATTTTCTGGTTTCAAAGTCAGTGAAGTGCTTAGTTTGGACAGCATGAAAATGTTCCTTGAAACAGTTTTACACACTTTATGTGTGTGTGCCTGCCATTTGAGCTGATCATCTATGATAATTCCAAGGAGGCGGTGTTCAGACACTTGCTCAATAGAATTGCCTTCGAAGGACAAATCAAGTGAAAGGGGGCTTAATTGGTGTTTTTGGCGTGTCGCAATTACCATTGACTTAGTTTTTGCTGGATGGATACTCATCGAGTTACGTTCACACCAAGCGGACACCTCATCAAGGCTCTGTTGTAAGTCATCTGCAACCACATTAAGGTTTTTATTTGCCGTGAAGAGAGAGAGAGAGAGAGAGAGAGAGAGAGAGAGAGAGAGAGAGAGAGAGAGAGAGAGAGAGAGAGAGAGAGAGAGAGAGAGAGAGAGAGATGATGATGAAACGTTTTATTGACAGGATAAAGTTTTAGGCGAAACGCCTCTCTTACAAACTGTCCTGTTAGAAAAGAAATATTAACAGCAAAGAGTAAGAAACACAATAACACAATAAATCGAAACATGAAGAAATAAACTGGAAAAAAGCAATGCAAATAATGCGCACACATATCAATAATAGTGAATAATAATTTTATATATATATATATATATATATATATATATATATATATATATATATATATATATATATATATATATATATATATATATATATATATATATATATGTATATATATATATACACACACACACACACACACACACACACACACACACACATATATAAGTAGTCCGTTCAGGTAGTAAGTTACTGTAACAAGATGTTATATAAACGAGTTTTGAAGGTTCTAGAATTAGAAATAGATTTAATTTGGGGTGGTAGTTTGTTCCAGGCTTTGGCACCTGAGAACGAAAGGCTGGTTTTATATATATCGAGCCTGGCCCTTGGTAGCTGTAACAAACTGTTCCTCGTGTTTTGTCTTTGACTATCCAAAAATAACATACGAAGGTAAGATGGGGTTTTATGGTGAAGAATTTTATGCATAAGTATGCATCGATTAAATGTGAACTGTTTGTTTAGGTTTAGCAGTCGGATGGTTCTAAACTTTTCGTCGGTGGGAGAGGGACCAGGCACAGTTAACTTTACCCCTCGACGGTACAATGAGTTAAGTTTCTTTAAATGTACGTCACTGCATCCATCCCAGATAGTGGAGCAGTAATCACAGTGTGTCTTAATATGGGCATGGAGAAAGAGTCTTCTAGTCTCAGTGTTAGCTATTTGACTTAGTTTTGATAGCAGGAATAGATTTTTAGATATTGTTTTGCAGGTGTTTTCGATATGTGGTTCCCAGCTGAGCTGGTTATCTACTGTGACTCCAAGCAAACGGTGTTTTTTAACTTGATCAAGGGGCTCAGAGTTCAGGTATAATGTTAAGGGCAGGAGACCACGTTGATGTTTTTGGCGTGAAGTAATTAACATACTCTTTGTCTTTTGGACACTAATTATCATATGATTATGTTGGCACCAGCTTGAAACCTCATCAAGACTTTGCTGGAGAACTTCGTTTATTTTTGGCAATTCGCTGTTTGATGTATGTATGGTAGTGTCATCAGCAAATAAGTCACACGTTGCATCGGGATGTGAGATAGAGAATGGTAAATCATTGATAAATATGTTGAATAACAATGGGCCCAAAATTGACCCCTGAGGAACACCACACGTTACTAAACCTTCACTCGAGTAATTACCATGAAGCAAAACTTTCTGTCTTCTGTCACTTAGATAGGATGATATGAGATGTACGGTATTGGAATCGATGTGATACATCGGTAGTTTTTTTAATAAGATAGAGTGGTTGACTAAATCAAAAGCTTTTTTAAGGTCAAGAAAAACTGCACCTGATAACTGAGAATTATTAATGGCTGTAAGCCATTTATCAATGATATGTATAAGGGCAGTTTGGCAAGAGTGTTGCGGGCGAAACCCAGACTGCATTTTACTGAGTAGACAGTTCTGTTCTAGAAAATTTTGCAGATGTGTATGGATATGTTTTTCAATAGGTTTTGAGATAACTGGTAGAATGGAGATAGGTCTATAATCATTCAATGAGTTTAAGTTTTTGCTTTTGGGAAGGGGAATGACCTTAGCTGTTTTTAACTCATCAGGGAAAATATTTCTTTGAATAGAAAGATTGTAAATGAACGTTAGAGACTCAACTATGTAGGGCAGGGCTATTTTAAGAATTTCGCAACTGATGCCATCTGAACCACATGACCTCTTTTTTATATTAGATATATATTTACCCACGTCAAAAACAGTCATTGGGGGGAGTGAGAAAACACAACCAGCAGTATTGTTACTGTGAAATCGTAGTTGCTCAGAACATTGGTAATTCGCAGGATCATTTGTATTAGTGCGTGCTTAAGTCTCAGCTATGCTATGAAAGTGGGTATTGAAGGTATCTGCAGTGAGCTCAGGTGCAATGTTCATGTCTCTGTGATTGTGACCTTTAGTAAAGGTGTTGATAACTTGCCAAACAGAGCGCAGGTCCTTGCCGTCTGCAATGATCTGTTCAGCATGTTGTCTTTGAGCTTTTCGGACCAAAGATTTGACAAAATTTCTTTGCTTCTTATAATCAACAAATTTCTTTTCTTTCTTAAGTGTATCTCTGAGTTGCATGGCTGCTTTTATTTCTCCAGTTAGCCATTCAGGAATTGTGGGATGTTTGACACGTTTTGTTCGCACTGGGGCATGTTTATCTAGAACACCGAGGAACAGTTCATACCAGCGGGTGAGGGCTTCATTTGGGTCATTGTAATTTAACACATCATTAAATGGGGTATTGGATAAGTCATAGAGAAAGGCATTCTGGTTAAATTTTTTTGAAAGACCTGTAAATAATAGTAGTATGCCCTGTGCAAGATTTCTTAGCTAATTTGGCAGACAGTGAGAAAGATACTGGGAAGTGATCACTGATAGAAAAATTGAGAACATGGACATTATTAACAGCATTTACATTTGTAGTATAGATATGGTCTATCATTGTCGCAGAAGATGAAGTAACTCGTGTGGGCGACTGAATAACTTGTGTTAAACCAAGAAAAGAGATCATTGAATTCCATGAAGAGTAACAGTCTTTTAACAAATCAACATTAAAATCACCTAGGATATGTATATCACCCCTGCATTTCTGTACTGTGTCAATCATTGATTCAAAGTCATCAAGCCATGCCACTGTGGCCGCTGGATTTCTATAAATAAACCCTACAAGAACGGGTGATGACTTCGATGTTTTTATTTCCAACCACATGCATTCAATTTGCTTTGATTCTAGGTCAAGTCTTCTAGTCACATATTGAATTATAGAGTCATGTATGTATATTACTATGCCAGTTTGGCCTAGAACAGTGGCATCACGACGTAGAATAGCAAAATTAGGTATGGAGATTGCCTGATCACTGATATTGTCTGTCAGGCGGGATTCAGTGAAGCCAAAGATATGAAATTGTGATGGCTGATTTAAGAGAATAGTGATGTCAGGTATTTTGCGGCAGAGATGATACACATTAAGGTGGCCAATGTTCAAGAGACGATCTGGGTTGTTGGTATTTGGTGACATCTGTCTTTCTGACTACAGGATAATGGGAGAAAAAAGAAACTGGTTGCACTTGTGAAATAACAAGAGAATGAGAAAGTAAAGTTAAATAACCGAAGCTAAATACCCGATAACAGGTTTAACACGAACGATCTAATGTATGCAATAAGTAATGACACGCAATAAGATTTCCAAACACGATACGTGTCACAAATGAGAGTTCAATGTTCCTATAACTCAATGCTGCCTTACAAGATACCCTAAAATTATTATTATTTAAATCGCAGAAGCGTCTAGCAATTTCTTATGTCCGGACAAATCCCAAGAAAAGCACAAGCAGATACAAATATGCTTGTGATGAAAGTGTCAACACTCGCACGATATGTCAAGATGATGCCATCGCAGCACACATTTAAGATATTAAATAGATAATAGTAATCAAAATACAGTAAGACATGCTATCCATGAATTACTATTTTCATCTAGTAATATATCGGCATATAATACTGAAGGAATCATAAGACACTCAGTCTATGCCCGTCACATTTCTATTGTATTGAGTATGAGTGCCTCGCATAGCCTGACATATTAGATAAGTCGACAGGCAGACAATGAAACATTCTAGTGATTATGATGTAGTGAATATCTCCAAAGAATTAAAATAGAGATTCATAGTCTATTCTATGCTCACCGCCTTCCTCGTATAATGTGTACGAGTGCACGTCAAGACAATACAGTAACGGGGAAAAAAAAAGCGATGGGCATAAAATAAAGTATGCTACTGACATGCTGAGAGGATCCTGCCGAGAATATCATTTCAAACGCAGACAGAGGTCATATTCAGTTTATATGCTTAACACCTTCGACAAGTGAAAAGTCTCAGATATGCATCATTAGTAAAGTGGCAACATATGCTAGTAAAGCAATATTTCATTTTCTCTCTCAGACGCAGCTCACAATCAACGGTCGATGAAGATCTTGAATCAGCATCACATCGGAATATATTGTTAGAACTACAGGGTCATACTCTATTCTATGCCCTGCGCCTTCCAACATGTATTGGACGGTGAGTGTCTAGACATGTAGATTTCCAGTTGGGCTAAAGCGTGGGGCATAAAATGGAGTAAGCCAGTGACAACACTGTGATTGAGACTACCAAAATAAAACAAGAAGGCCATACCCAAGTCTATGCCCATCATCCCTCTCACACAGAGATATGAGGTGTATGAAGGTTATGAGCATAGAGTGGGGCATGCCGCCGTGTATCGTACTGCAAACTCAGCTCATAATGTAGGGTTTTAGGAGTTCTGCAACAAGCCGCAGGGGGTCAAAGGGTTGTGCAGATGGAGCTGAAGGGGCCATGAAGTCAGGTGAGTAGACAGGCTGCCCCATCTCCAAGGGGTTGACGCTGGGCTGAACGTGTGTGGGTGTGGGTCGTACCATCTGTGGTGGTGTAGGCCGGTAGACATGCTGGGCAGACATACCCATCTCAGAGTTGTTGCTATAGAGGGGGTGTGACGCCATGTGATGAGTACGAGGCAGGTAGAATGGCTGACCTGCAGAAGGTGATTTAGTAGCAGGGTCATAGTGTGGGGGTGTCAACATGTGTGCATCTGTTATACTCTGAGCCCCAGTAGACGTATGCTGGGGAGAGGGCGCTCCAGCAACCACTGCACTGTATAGACGTGTCTGGCAGAGCTCTTTAGACCGCTGAGAAGTCTCTGACTGCAGAGACTGCTGAGAGTGTGGAGTGTGCCCCCAGGAGTTAAAGCTGTGTTGTCGACGGTAATTGTTTCGAGCGGGCGTGTGCTCTGATTCTCTGCCCGCTGTAACCCTGTGTGAGCGATTTCCGGTGTGAGGGTTGTCACTGGATGGAGACGCGAATACAGCAGCTACGTTGAGTGCCAAGTACCTTGTGCCACGGGGGCTGGGGTGTAGTGAGTCTCGGTAGAGAGCTTGACGCGGTGCTTGATTAGCAGTGAGAAAGATGCTGCTATGGTCTATGAACTCAACGCCAAGTTTCTTGCAAGCTGTACTCAAGTTCACATTTGACGTCATGGTTGCTGGCTTTTTTGGGTGTGCACCTTTCGCAGGTACAATGGAAGACATGTGTAGTCTGGCAGCGGGAAAGGCTTTTTTACATGTCTGAAGGAGATGGGACCACCTGCGTTCCTCCACAGCTGACTTGTCAGTGCAGTCGTTAACCCCAACATGGATGGTGAGATGCTGCACGTGGTGATGTGGGCCTGGCTGGGTAGTTACCCACTTCTCAATGTCGGCAATTTGTAGACCAGGGACTGCACATTTTTGGACTCTACTGCCTGCCGGCACCATCCTGTAGACATCAACTGGACGGAGCACGGAGTCTCCAACAAAGAGGAAGGTAACCTCGCCCATGATAGGCTGCTGGAGAAGCTGTTCGCATGATGAGAGGAAGTCATTATGTGTAGAGGACGTAGCTGGCCGATCATTGCTGACGGGGACTGCACCTTTTCCCGGTATAGCCGATTTCATCCTGCCAGTGCAGTCCCCGCTCTTGGGAACAATAGGGTTTGAGTCTTCACTGTTGTCAGCTAGGACAGAAAAGCTATTACCTGTGGAGACAGTGGCAGTGACAGCCACTTCACACGTTGTAGGCTTCTCAGTGGACAGTGAGGACCTGCAGGCTCCTGACGGCATGAAATCAGTGACCTGGACGCCCGATGAAGCCACAGATTGTTGCGGTGCTTGCAGTGCTGTGATGTCCTTATTAGCAGCGACAAGCTGACTAGCCAGGGTGATGTTCTCTTTTTCCAGATCAGCGACCCGGGACTCGAGAGCTTTCAGAGTGGCGCCAAGCTGACTGGCTAGCGCGACCTTCTCCCTTTCCAGGTCAGCCACTCGGGACTCGAACGCTTTTACTGCAGCGTCAAGCTGACCTAGTAGGGCGTTGTTTTCGTTATCCCGGAAGACAGTTCGGGATTCTACAGCTTTAACTGCAGCAACACCCTCCTTCCCAAGATCAGTGAATCTGGCCTCGAGCGCTTTTGATGCAGCTTCAAATGTATGTGTCAATGCATTGATTTCCTCCCCTACCTGTGCAATCTTTGTAAACAAGTGGGGCGTGTTGAAGACGGTGGGTAGGCGACGATAGCGGCGCGCGGAGCTGCAAATGCGTTTGATACTAGAACTTGGTGGCGTGGAGCAGCAATTGAGGAGTTCCTCTTCATCTATGTCTGACCACTCCGGTTCAGACAAGTCATGCTTGCCCTTTGCGACTGGAGAATGGCAGCATTTCAGCAGTGTCTCCTCGTCGATGTCAGACGACTCGGCTTTGGTAGATGTGTCAAAGCAAGTTTCTTCCAGAATTCCAGGTGTGGGAGCGAAGTCTGAAAATACCGCAGGCATCTGGATGGAGGCCAGCTGACGTGCATACGCCTTCTCCAGGGCAGCGGTTGGGCAGTCCACATCCAAGATTGACGCTACTAGCGGTCCTAGACTATCGATTTCATCCTCTCCAACCAGGGGGCAGAGAACACCTTGGGCTAGCAGGGTTCCGGTGTTTTCAACGTGCTTAAAGTAAAGACTGTATGTAATAAGTTTATCATCATCTGTGATTAGTCTGATGATCGTCTTGGACAGGTGAGCAGGTGGTATTGATGGGCCAAGAAGGGGCTCGGTGCAGTTGACCTGTACAGTGGCTTCAGTGTCATCACGGTGTTCAATCTGTAGACATGACTGGTGTGACGCGGGTTTACAGTAGCGTCTCAAAAGGACACGTCGCCATACGTATAATTCATCGAGAGAACAATGCAGAACCTTTTGTAGTTCATCGCGAGTATCCTGTAGCTGGAAAACATTACGGGTAGCTACAGTAGGTGTAGCTGATGTTTCAGACATGGTGATGGATATACATTTTATTGGCAGAGAGTTGTTTGTGCGCTGCAGAAATGGCAATCATAGTGCATGAAATTAGATGTTCGACAGCATGACTATGATACCAATGCGTGATTGGGATACATTTCTAGGGGAAGGCACTCGCGAGAGGGAGATAATTTGTCGGAGTCAGCTGCTCAAGTTCCAAGTGACGCGTCAGCCGCTTTAGATCCAAAAGGCGCGAGACGCGCAAATGTACGCAAACAATGTTATCAATAAACGTAATTTTCAGTCTGTTTGACAAGTCATTTTTAATTAGAGCATATAAGAAGTACACGCTCAATTGTTTCTTTTCAAGCCCACACTATTGCAAACATTCACAAAAAGTATTCAAGAAATCAAAACTCACTTGGTGCAGTGTTGTAGATCTACTCCAAGGTTAGGCTAACGAAAGTCGTGGAACAAAAATAGCATTTGAGGTGTTCACAATCACCTTTCAGGATTATTTATCACATATTAAAGAATCCGTAACTGTTGCACACCTACACACGCTCCACTTCAGGACTTTAGTTCCAGATGAATAGAATAACTACACATTTGAAGCGGAGATGTGAAAAGATAGTTTTGACAGTGTATCCTCGGTGGCGCAGAGAGAGAGAGAGAGAGAGAGAGAGAGAGAGAGAGAGAGAGAGAGAGAGAGAGAGAGAGAGAGAGAGAGAGAGAATGAATTACGTCATATCTAAAGTATTGCGTCATTGTCTGCGTGATGACGGAGTTGCTTCTTTTACGTCATCGTCAGTGTTTGATTTTCTTCAGAAGTCGATGTTTTTGTACTCAAGTCAAGTCAAGAAAAAATAACTTTATTTATCTCACGAAGGGGCAATTCCAGTTTGGAAGTAAAAAATTTGAAAAAGACGGTCATACGCACACACATACACCCAGGCACCCATGCACGCAGAATTAAGAACTATACTAATACAGACAGCTATGCTAATACTGGCAACTATACTAATACAGACATCTATGCTAATATTGACATACATTACATGTATAAACAAGATGAGGATTTCATCCCAAAGTCTACCGTATTGTTTGGAGCTCACACGCATTTATCTTTTAGGAACATTCATGGCTGTTCATATGTTTAGGATTATTATGCTGATCTCTCCTCTCTAAGCCAACCCATGATCAACACACACGTCGGCGCACACAAATAAATGAAGACGGACACACGGCTCTTCCCGCCATTAGTACGCTCTGTGGGTTCGTTTAGCGACAGGAATCCATCTCCTTCTAAACTAACCCACCCTCTGATCCACACACACTGGCACACATAAATAAAGACGGACACACGGCGATTTAGCCGGCCTCTCTGTGTCCACCACATTCACTCTCCAGCGCGTCCAGAACAATGCTGCCCGCCTCGTCCTCAGAAAGAAAAAATCCGACCACATCACTCCCCTGCTCAAACTCCTTCACTGGCTTCCCATCCCCCAACGCATCCAATACAAGTTTCTGTCTCTCTGCTACAAATCCCTGAACAACTGCGCGCCTGCCTATCTCTCAAACTTACTTCCCCCCTACACTCCTCCCCGCTCCCTCCGCTCCACCTCCGACCATCTCCGCCTCCACATTCCCCGCACCAAACTCAGCACTTTCGGCCACCGCTCCTTCTCAGTATACGGTCCATCCACCTGGAACACTCTCCCACTCTCAATCCGTCAGAAACAGCCTCTCTCCTCTTTCCAGTCCGCCCTCAAAACTCACCTATTTCAACAGTTCTAGGACTATATCACCACACTCCCCACCTCAAGCTGACTGTCGTAATGTATTTCACTATTTGTGGTACGTGAGTCGTTGTCTAAAGCGTGCGCATGCGTGCGCGAGTTGTGAGTGCGCGCTTAGAGTTATAATTCTTATAAGATAAGCACATTATAAATACCGTAATTATTATTATTATTATTATTATTATTATTATTATTATTATTATTCCCGCCATTCGTAAGCTCCGTGGTCTGGCGTAGCATAGATATTATGAAGAAGAATAATAGCACGCGCAGCGAAATGACGTCACTATAAGCTTCACGTCATGGCATAGTTAGTCCCACGACGTTGTGTTCATAGTGACGACTCGATGTTATACGTCACTGATCGCAGTACTAACATTTGACGTATCAGAGAATCAACTTTGCAATTTTCTTGCTGATTTTCACGCCTAGAGTTTACAGGTTACAATCTGACCTAATCCTACCACAGGGCCGGGACAAACAGCCGGCTTATGGAAACAATGTTTATAAAAAAAAGCATGCGGGTATTAATGAGAAGATAGTTTTTCGTAAAAGAAAAATTAAAGTTATGTTAGCTGTTTTACAAATGACTCTGAAAAAGTAGTGCAGAAAATTGTCTCATTTTCCCACCTAGGGTATACAGGTCACAATTGACCTAATCGTACTCGACAGCCGAGACAAACTTTAGGCTTATGTAAATACCATATACGAAAAATCATGCGATTATTAATGAGAAGATTGGTCTTTCTTTCGTAAAAAAAACATTCAGTTGTTTCAAGATTAACCCATATAAATCTTAAAATTAATCCCAAAAACGTGAAAACATATTAAAAAAAAAATTAATTATCACTCAAAACTTTCTAGATGTACAAGGCTGGTTAACGAACTCATCCTATATGTCCATTTTATCTAGCGATATGCAAAATATCTAGTAAAAGTAAGAAAAATTACGGACTCCAGTGTGGATCAACCGGTTTTTGTGAAACGGTCATTTTCTCGCCAATGAGCATCTTAATCAAAACATGGAGAAAAAAAAAAAAGGTCCCGAGATAATTCTTTTACTGATAATATCCTCAAAGTTCAAGCTCTTCCGTCCTCAAACACGGGCTCTAGTTGCTGTCACACACACACACACACACACACACACACACACACACACACACACACACACACACACACACACACACACACACACACACACACACACAAACACACACACACACAGACACACACACACACACAAACACACACACACACACACACACACACACACACACACACACACACACACACACACAGCTCTTGGCGCCTAAAAGAATTCTCTAGCAAGGTTTGCGTAGCTAGACGTGACGTCATTTTTATCGTGTCACTTTTTTGCGAGAATTTCTGCGCCGCGCGCAAAAAAGTCATGTGCATGCTCCGGAATGAGCTCCGGCCCAGCCCCATTTCAAAGTCTACCGTATTTTTTAAATACGGTAGACAAAAAGCTATTGTTTTCATCCCTACGTCACAAGACCAGTCTCTATAGCGCAAACCGTACCATGTGACCGTGATACAAAAATCCTTGTAGCGACAAATGGCGTACTTTATGTAGCCCTCTTTCTGACGCGTCTTGGATGCCAGTTTTGTTCTATAAAAGATCACCAAACGTTCTAAAGTACAAAGTCACTTAGTGTTGTTCGAAACAACAGGCGCACTACTGGAGACGGCAACGTCATGAAATATTTTAAATTACGTCATAAGTCTATTATGTATAAATATACATTTCTTTTTCGTCAGTCATGTCTGGCGCGATCCAGGTCGGAAGATTTCTTCTTGATTTCTTTACGAAACTAGTGGAGGAATGAAAACAAATACGTTATTGGTGGCATGGGCTTTCTGCACGGACGCTTGTACTTTGTAGGCCTTTGGGATGTCAAAGGAATCATTGTACCTCTCAGGCCATCGGCCTTCGGGGTACAAAGGTTCCTTTGACCTCCCTCAGCCCTCCAAAGGTCCGTTTAGCAAACCCTCGCGCCAATAACTTATATTAGAATCTATGCCTTTTGCCGGATGAGGCCAGCCCTACCTGTGCCCTGTGTCTAGGCAGCTCAGAAACAGGTACATACAAAACCAACACTCGCACAGCACAAGCCCGCGCGGCTTGTCGCTGGCTCAATTCGGATGATTTGTATCTATATTTTACACAGCACGAACACCGCAGCGCAGTGACGTGAACTTGCTGCAAACGAATACGTGTTAGTGAAAGATTTACGTGTACCTAAGCATGTTGTCTTTGTGGACGCTAGAACTATTTGATGTTTCTGAAAGGAACGTGACAAAGTTTTAGACGTATTTCAAAAAGAAAAGGTGGCAAATGTTTAGACTGAGCTCAAAAGGAAAAGAGTGACATTTTGCAGTGAAACTGTCTGAGCCATTTTAATTTTGTCAATATGGCGAATGTTTCGCAAACATTCTACAGTATGGCAACTTTGTTCGTGTGGACTGTTACATCATTTCTGTGCCATAAGTTTGCCAAGATGGCTTTGGATCGCTATGTCACGGAAATTACGTCATATCCATCCTTTATGGCACCGTTGATTGTCACGGCTTGCCAGCTTCTTGCCTGCTTCCTGTCTATAGGACGGTCGTCGCCACCTGGACAAACGTTTCACATCATGGTGGCCTCTCACGGAGCCGCAACCCTAGCCACTAACACCAGTCTCTACATGATGTTCGCTGCTTCCACGCTGGCTGTCAAACTTCTAGAACCAGTCACATCCGCAATAATCCAGACGGTTGTCTTGGGGACGAAGATGTCTGGCGAAGCAATCGTCAGTATTCCAGTGATTGTGGCCGGATCCGTTCTGTTTGTTGGAGACCCGTTTGCAAGCAGCTCTGTGACCAGTGGAATTGCACTGGCCTTTATCTCCAACGTCATACTTGGCATCAGAAACGTCAGCATGAAACTCGCGCAATCTAGTCAAGATGACGTCATTCGGATTAAAAAAAATGGAGTCAGACTGTTTGTCCTAGGCGCTTCTATGACTACAAGTGTTTCCTATTATCTTGAAGTCTATGCAAATTTAATTTCACAAGGCGTCACCTCCGTTATAGCATTATCAGTTTTATCCAGCAGCTTTCACGTGGTATATTCCTACGTGTCAACCAGTGTTATCCTGCGTCACATGACTGTCGTATCCCACGCTGTGGCCAACATCGTCAAGCGCGTGCTTGTTGTGTTACTGTTGCACGTGGTCGGAAAGAGAGAAGCTTCGCTGTGGAACTGGGTTGGTCTCGTGTTGTGCACGTGCGGTCTTGTTTTGTACAACATTCGGAAGATCGCCCCGCACTGTAGTCTACAGAATAGCGACAACGCAAACCATGGGACAGGTAGGTTACAAAGTAAAGTAGATAATAGCACTGTCAGGGGAGAGAAGTGTGCATGATCGACCAGTGTTCATAGATCTACTGTGGCCAAAGCACAAAAAAAAAAGAGATAGGAAAGAGAGGGGGCGCTAAAAGAGTGACTGAAAGCAATGCATATGGAAGCCCCCCCGAAGGGGGGCGTATCACATATCCCACTGTTCCAGCCACTCAGTGCATGGAAATTTAAATCTAGGTCCCCCCAAGGGGGGTCCTGATATTTAGCCGGTGTGGACAGCTGTTTCGGTCTTGGCGACCTCTTCAGCACACCATCGGCGATACTGGAAGAGGCAGGAATTTATGCCTACCTGCAATGACAACCACATTTTACTGTGGTGTCTGCAGGGGCATACATTCCATGCCACCACCTAGAGCCAAATTTCCATGCACCCTAAAAGAGAACCTACCAAAAGGGGGGAAGGGGTTGCAGTCGATATTGTAGTAGTAATTGAAAAGAAAAGGGGAGACTGCCAGTGCTAATATTTTAGGAAGGTTACAAAGTAAAGTAGATAATAGCACTGTTAGGGGAGAGAAGTGTGCATGATCGACCAGTGATCATAGATCTACTGTGGCCAAAGCACAAAAAAAAAAAAGAGATAGGAAAGAGAGGGGGCGCTAAAAGAGTGACTGAAAGCAATGCATATGGAAGCCCCCCCGAAGGGGGGCGTATCACATATCCCACTGTTCCAGCCACTCAGTGCATGGAAATTTAAATCTAGGTCCCCCCAAGGGGGGTCCAGATATTTAGCCGGTGTGGACAGCTGTTTCGGTCTTGGCGACCTCTTCAGCACACCATCGGCGATACTGGAGGAGGCAGGAATTTTGTGTTTTGGCTCACGTACGAAGCAAAAGTGAGTCATTGTTCTGGGCCAGGTTGTCCGTCGTCCGGGTTAAACTGTAACGTTGGCATTTTCTCGGACTGCAAACTTGCCTCAAGGATACTGTGTGGCAAGACCTTATTAAACATACCACATTTCAGTAACCTCTCTCAAAGGCCAAGGTCATAGGGGATCAGGAAATAGGTAAAATAGCCATATTTTGACAAAATTGTTTCTTCTATAATAAAAATTGAGAGACAATTTCATATTTTTAGCATGTGTGAGGACATACTGTCTCCAGCAGAAAGGATTTTTACGGTCATTGTATCATTTAATTGTTGTTAACTCATTCAACCCTGACGCACAACAGCAGGAGATGGGTCGACCATGATAATTCAAGGGTAATGTCGGCGCCAAGCTAATCTGGAACTGCCCTTGAATTATCATGGTCGATCTATCTCCTGCAACTCGTACATAGTCATTAGATGACACCTCCAAAATTTGGGAAACACGTGCGTCGGGCTGAATGAGTTAATCTTGCAGTTTGTGAGAGTGTAACACAATGCGTAACGCACGTAATGTTTGTTTGTTTATATTTGTTTGGAGTATCTATTTCATTCCACTTTTTGTGTCACCTTTTAGATTTCTTTCACACATTTTAATGAGGCACACGTACCACACGAGTCACATTTGTAACCTATTGGCTTTTGCTGTTTCTATGCACATCCTGAGAATAAATTCTGACAAAACAATTGAGGCTGGGTCAAAGTCCGTGACTGTAGCTAGATCAGACACCCCTAATAGTCACCAACAGTGGAGAATTACTCAATACGTTTTGGTGCTCAAAATGGCTTTGAGTTTCCAGTAGATGTGTGAAAGGTACATGACTGTTAAGCGCATAGCGGAGCTGGTACCTTATGCGTTTTAAAACAGCCCCAAACCCCCCACCCCCACCCCCACCCCCCCCTCCACCCCCCCCCCTCTCCCCGTCCCATCCTGCGCTGTAGGTTGCTGATTCAATAATGTGAAACGTGAACAGTCTGCAACCACACTGTATAGTCCGAGTTAGAAACCTCCCTCCGGCCAGTTTAAGAAGGTTGTGAAAACTGAGTCCGCCCATCATGAACATCTAGTCCCGCAGTCCCAGTCCTCCTCGACACCCCCCCCCCTCCCCCGCAAGTTGTTCATTACATTTAATGTCCTTCTTGATGATTAATAATATAATTTAAAATTTGGAGCAAATCGATCATGCGTTTACAGACTAATTGCAACAAATATTGCTGTGTTTTTGACCTTGCTCTTTTTTCCCAAATGAACTATCATCATGTCAAACGTGGATCATATCGGCCCAGTCTTTTTAAAGACATGCTTTGTGCAAAGTGATTTACAACAACAGCAACCCCAAAACATGTAGCCATGACTTTGGCCTTGAAGGTATGACAAACCTTCCTCTTGATCAAGTTGTAATGATGGAAATCACCACTTAAAAACTCCACATAAAACGAATGACAAACGCAACAATCCAACATAGCAAATAAAGAGACTCCACCATCGCTCCTTCCATTTTCAAGGCGGAAGGATACGATCTTTGGTGGGATAAAACCTAATTCTAGATACACTTGTGAAGTTTTCATGAGCGTGTTGATAGTATTTCTAACGATCCGTTTTTGAACAACGCCTGCACTGAAACGCAACCAGCCTTAAACTAGATATTCTGAGACTATGAAAGAAGAATAACATTAACTGTGACCGTGACCCCATCTCAAGGTCACTGACAAGGATATGTATATAAATTGTTATCGTATATAGTTACCAACACAGGAAACTAACAAAGTACATTGGTACACTCAAATCTCATGTTTATTTTGACAAAATTGCTAATCTGTACCTTGGAAGCATAATGTTGTGTTTAATTATAAAACATTCATGTTATCCTTCCAAAATAGCGTTAACATCTTAAGAATAAAGTATATATTTCATTATATATGTTGACCTTGTGTGACCTTGACCTTCGGATAAGTCACACAAACACGTATGTGCATAACGCTATTTTCAGATACTTGAGTAGGATCAAATCTGAAGTTAGAGGGTTAAGTAGTCTAGGATATATTAGCATTTGAAGCTTGAAACCCAACACTCAAGCTAAAAGGACTTTTGTAGGTTTTCAAAACAGTTCGGCGTTTTTAACCACCCGCCACAGGATGTGCGTTTGTAGTACAAGCCCAGATAAAATTAGGCACAATCTACGCGAAGTGATATGTGCAGGCTGTGATAATATGTGTGATGCAGTGTTTTATGTGAAGATGTGCTATTTATATCTTTATTTGTTTTATCACTTTCCTACCAATACAAGATGGTCCAATTTCCCATCTAATGGGATTCATCAATCCTTTGAATCTTGAATCTAGAGCATTGTGTATTGTTTGTATGTCTAGTGTTGTAATTGTTTTTCTAAGCGCGTTTCTTTCTTCGTTGGCTATATCGACTCCCAGCAACGAACAAGAGCGAATTCACGGCGGATAACCGGCTTTTAACATTAAGTTGAGACAACACTCCAAACACCCCCAGGAGGCAGAGATCCTCATACGCCCAGAGGGCTCGTGATGACCTATTCCTCTTGGAGATGTTCGGAGTGTTGTTTTGCTGTGGTGCAAGCTGATTATCCGCCGTGGTTTCGTTTTCGTTCGTTTTTGGCAGCCGTTTGGCGTAAACGTAACCTCTGTATCGTCAGGTTCTGCCGTACTGTCGCCTGGTCATCCACATAGAAAAACGGTTGTCCTGAGGCTGTTGCTGTTCGCCCTCGTCATTTTCAGCATTTGCAGCGTACATTCAGAGTGGGACAGATTCAAGACACACAGTCCTTCTGGTAGATACCTCTGGAAATTCTCCTCCAAGACTGTGTACTCACCTGCTGACTTGTACAGCTTCGCTGACATTGTTACAATGTTGAGTGAAAAGAACAATACGAATGCCACAAACATCACTGTAGCTTCAGAAATCATCCAGGTCCAACCACGCCGTCCCGTCGGTCAGTCAGGTGACTACTTCAAAGATCTCTTTCACGGATTTTTCAATTGGACAGACGGAAAACCGTTGATTGACAGAAGAATCATGTATCAACCTGCGCAAAAATCTCTGAAAGACATCGAACAGTTCCTCGCAAAAAATCCCGTGGACATTCCGCACGAAACTGACGGCCTCTCACCTTACCTCAAAACCTCCAGAGACGTAATTTTGGAAACGCAGAGACTACATTTAAGTCTCTTATCGCAAGTGTTTGGTGACAGGAAGTACGCCATCGTTGTCGGTGCAGCTGCTTTTGAAAATAAAGGGGACCCCGCCATCACGATAGGTCAGTTGAAGATCTTTGAAAAACTCAACATTACGGTTCTGTTCACTATCAACTGTCAGCGATGTACGGCTACTAATTTCAAGCGTGCAGTTTCAATCTTAGATACTAGTTTTCACAATGCAAGAGACGTGACCATAGTCTTTCAAGGGGGAGGAAACTTAATTGGTTATAACACGGAAAATATCTGCCGAGTACAAGCACTCTCAAAATACTTTCGTGGATACAAAGCTGTTATTATGCCCGAAAGTTTTTACCCGTCTCAGAAAAAGTCGGTGTTCGAGAATTACACGAGTGTGCACTGTTGTAACGAAAAGCTGACTATCATTCTGAGAGACCGACTCTCTCTTCACATAGCTAGGCGAATGTTTAATAATGGAACTCGACTCCTTTTGGCTCCAGACGTGGCCTTTGGCAATGAACCCATCTCCAGATTTTCTCCGCCGCATTATGATGTTATCTGGCTTCAAAGATCGGACTCGGAGTCCCCTCACTACTCAAAAGTTCCTAAGTTTCCATCGCATGTGTCCGTGTTGGTGTCTGACTGGTGGCAATGGGTTAGCCCTAAAGGCGCCTCCTCAGTGGAAACGGCGCATAACATGCTGATGAATGGCTATTTGTTCCTACAGGTAAGTACAAATGTTGCTGTTGTTGTTGTTGGTGGTGGTGGTGGTGGTGATGTTTATGATTGCGCTGATGATGATGATGATGAGCATGATGATGATAATGCGAAGGATCCTGCGGTCTCCATTCATATATATGTGCCCGCAGTAGCAAATAGAGAGGATACGTTTACGTCGGACGACTCCCAACACGGTACCATAAGCATAGACAATCTTCCAAGCATCTCCAAGAGGCATAGATCCTCATGAGTCCCCAAAGGGCTGACGAAGATCTATGCCTCTTGGAAATGTCTGGAGCGTTGTCTATGCTTACAGCAGAAGCTTGTCATCTGCTGAGACTTCGCTCTCGATCGTGGTTGGGAGTCGTTCGTTGCAAATGAAACCTCACTATTGTGCGATGGTTTCAGTTTCTAGTCAACGGCAGTGACGGGATACAAGAAAGTGTTGCTTGACCAACAGTGTAACCTGTTAAGAGCAGCCACGTTCTATTGCAAGAGAAAAGTGACCTTAAAAGACAGGTGTTCTCTAAAGAAAAGCCTTGAAGGTCAGAGAGAGTCACCTGTCATTAAAGACCATCATTTAGGTGGCTGTGGCCACCTAAATGATGGTCTTTAATGACAGGTGATATCTCTTAAGGTTGGTTGCTCAAGACGAAGTCTGTTGTAATTCACAGAAGGTTTGCTTGTCCTGCAGCGTGGCCGGGTAGTGGTGACAGACCGTCTGCATGGACACATCTTGTCCATCCTCTTGGACATACCCCACGTTCTCATCGACAACGCCGCCAACAAGCTATCCAGCTACCACAACACGTGGACTAGAGGCCTGGCCAACACGCGACTGACGGACAATGCGGAGGACGCGGCGAAAATGGCTTTAGAACTTTTGGAAAAATACGGAGAGTCCCTGCCGAAAACTTTCAGCGGCAGTCGAATTCCTGAGTAGCAAACAATATTGGAACTGTATATTACTTGTATTAGACTTCTGGGTGTCGGCAGCGGTGTTACGTGTTGAGTCGTAGTCGTAGTATGATATCACACCAGACGCACGCACGTAAGATTCTTTTTAAAGAAACTTCATTCAGCTGCAACCCGTTACACGTGGCGTAAGGTTGTAGACAATACTGGAGTACCAGTTCCAACAATATTTTATTTCAGCGATGCGACCTCCATACAATGCATTCCCAAATGCACGAACACTGATACAATGTCTCCTCTTCGAAATATCAACACTGGCGACACAATGCGTTTCTCATACAACGTATACCACCGTTACGCTGCGTCTCTCACACTGTACACCCTATAAGGGCCACGTACCTATGATAAACTGTGTGTCCCTACAACTGACAATGCATGACAATGTGCACACGTGCTTCCTAGCACAAACTTTTATAGTAGAACAACTTTCCAGAATAATCCAAAGAATTCACACAACGCAACCAATCAGAACGGAACACGTAACGGAAACTCATAAATATTAATAATAATAAAAAAGAACTTTTAGAATAAACTACAATGGTCTACAAAATTCGACTGCTGATTTCAGCTCCTATTTTGGGAAATCCCGGCGCGTTATGACGTCTCGCAAAAGTATGTAAGACAGTTCACGACCTTGCCAGTTTCACGATCCTTCATAATAACTACTGGCTGCTAATTTCACGCGCACAGAAAACAACTATGAATATTTGAGCGGATTTAATACTGTGTAGCAAAATGTTGCCTACACTTTGACGTCACATATAAGGTCACTCGACAGAGTCCAACTTCGTTCGAACGTTCTAGTCTATTCTCAGCGAATCTATGCATCACCAAAAATCGACCTCTCCGTGCGACTTTGCTAGAAGGTTCCGGACTAATCTTAGCGTATCATAACAAAGCCAATTTCGCTCTCTGCGCGAACGATAGAGAATCCCTCCCAAAAAGGCACGTGACCCGTAACCAAGACAGCCCAAATAAACATCGGATCGTTTCCTACGATCAACACAAGCACGCTCTCACGGAACAACACAACCACAATCGTAACAAGCGGTTTTAGTCGCGATGATTCCTGCAGGAACTAAAACCGCTGCCGACATCCAAAGGGTTAATGTAAAAACCCGAGGAACCGAGCATGCACCTCACCTCCCGGTGGTTTTATTTAATTAAAAGTGGTTTCAAAACGTGCCTTAGTATGTCCTGCGATGTTTCAGCCAAGCTTTCATAAAATTCATGGGAACACACCAGAGATTGTGTCCGTGGCGCAAGGATTGCCCAATCTGCTTTCTTCGCGAATGCTAAAACGAGCTACAGAAACACCTTTATCCAAATAAATCAGAATTCATTTCATCAGCCCAAATCAGGCATGACTGTGTTAAGACACACCTTCTTCATCCTCTTAAAAAAATGACACTCTGGCTTACATTTACGATATTTGTGCGCCTAGTACACAGTAGTAGTTCCGTAAATTTGTAAACAAAAGAAAAAGAGCGTTAAAATATTGCTTTTTATTTAGTTATTGATTTGTTTTGTGGTGTTGATAATGTATGTTTATTTAATTGCGTGCACAAGCTATACTGCAGTATGAGTACAGACACATTACAATTAATGATGGGAAATTATGAACACGTTATGTGCTGACCTGTTCATGTTTAACTACAGTTTCTCGTCTCATAATAAAGTTAACTGCGGGTTTATGAGGTTGATAAATAGTGTTTGCTTAAGTGTTTATTTTGTTGCATGCCAAAGTTACCAATATCAAGTATATATGGGCCAGTAAATATAAATCGTTACAATTAAATGACTACTAAGGCAAAAATGATTCGTAAAGGGTCAAAGCAGCAGTGAGTTAGTTAGTAGTGATGTTTCGTTTGCTACTAACGACAACCAAAAACGAACGAGAGCAAAGTCACGGCGGATAACAAGCTGGAGTCTTAAGCATATACAACACTCCAAACATCTCGCACAGGCATATATCCTCCCGAGTCCTGATTTGCTC
>BTPG01000007.1:69011493-69031493 GCA_036245525.1 Semisulcospira habei
AACGCACGCAGACTTGCCAACAGTCGTACGCACAGACTCTCACGCAACAGACGCATACACCGCCACTGACTCAGACGGGCGCATTCATGCGGTAAAACACAACACACGGGCTCCCTTTCTAAAGTAACCTTTATACACTATAAATGAAAAGAACGACTTAAATGATTATCAACTATATACACTGTTCTATTATCACACCACACACGTATCACAATATCTTTGCCAGGTTAGGTCTTAGTCTCACATTGCCTCCAACCTGTTTGATGTTGTTGCCTGGCTACGTTGGTCCTTCTCACGTCTAGGCGTGAAAGTCCTTCGTCGTACGCTTGTTGCCGTCCTGTTTCTCTTTGGGCACGGACGTCCTCGTTCTCGTACGGTACTCAGTTCTCACTTGGACTTGGGTGTCTTGGTCCCCAGTCAGACTCACTCTCAGAAGAGCTGGAGGGATGACCTCACGTAGGTCCCACCTGCGACTCGACGTCTCGGCGTCCGTCTTTCCACTCTCGTTACAAGAACTCTGAATAGACAAAAGTCCCAACGTAACACTTGCTAAACACACAACATATTGGATCTATGAGAAACGTCAAGTAACCTGGCTGATACAAATAACTCACACGTTCATTCACACACACACACGTGCTTCATAAACTATTTTCGTATCACCCCATCTCTGTCACTATCTTGAAACAGACTATAGCCTAACACTCTTGCTATACATTACTCTATACCCTGGAAAAGACTATGCTTACCCAACCACGTACTATCTTCATAGCGGCTTAGACATACACACTTCATATTCCTTTAGTCATCTAACTCGGTAAACAACTGTATACAAAAACACCGGTTACTTCACCGAATTCTAAACATACTATACTAAACCAAACCGGAACACCGCTATACAACCACATTAATCTTACCACGCATACTGTCTTTAACTAAACAACTATCAATACTACGTTTATAGAAACATACCTGAAATCTAGGCTTCAGAGTCTTGGAATGCGGGCTAGGTAACTCAAACACAACCGTTCCATACGACAAAACAGCCCGCACTCCCGATCTAGACCTCTGACAGTCGCAGCTTCCGCCTAGAACTCACTAAACAGAACTCACTAAAAAATCCCGTGCTAACCATGTCTTACAGATTCCACATGGGCAGCAGGCCCCACGGACTTTCGGCACAAACAAACCGTTAACAAAAACCGTACCGTACTAATCCTATTGTGCGAGCACTATGCACAAGCATAGAGCTTCATCACAATTCCCCCTTCCTCGGGAAAAAAAGAAACGACCGAGTTTCTTTTTAAGACTACTCGACGTAATATTCCGAAAACAGGAAAGGACTAACTTTTACTACCTAGAATGTAAGAAAAAAAAACAGCCTTACGCCTCAACGCACAACTTAAGATCGCACAGCGAACGCAAAAACAGAACGAACGCGCTAAAACCTCCAGAAATGAAATCGATCCAACGACTGCCCACACGATCGCGAGACCCCAGTCTCCGACCTACCTACAATCGCGAGATCCTAGTCTCCGATCTACCTAAATATTGGGTGCTGAGCGGCATTTCTGTCCGCAACAGAAGTATGCCGTCTCAGACCAACCCGACTATTGGGCCACACCCGCTGACCGATTCCCTGTTTCTGGACGGAAATAACACGTTCTCTCTGCCCACGAGCACGCTTGCTATGAGCTCTCGTCGCGACTGATGCGACTACACTGCGATTAACCTGAGATGGCTTAATCGTCTCGACCCTACCGCTGACTGACTGCACACCCTTCATATTACCTAGAACTAAGTCTATTACTGGCTCGTCGATGACACACGATACCAGATTACCTGTGAAAAACTCCGTGTCAACCTCTATCTTAGCTAACGGAAAAACTTCTATCTTTCCTCCAAACGAAACTACTTTCTGTGACTCGCCTGTGAACTGATCTGGTCTAACAAGGCTACGCCTGACCCCCGCGGTCGTTGTACCGGAGTCACGGAGAACAGAAACGAGACATCCGTTTACAACCCCGTCTACCAGCGGTAGGCAACCACCTCCGTCATCTGAACACACTGCGCCCAGCTGTGGTTCCTCCCCGACTGGGACCGCAAAACTGGCTACGTGAGTGGGCTGCACCGCCCCATCCACCATACCAGGATTATTAGGACCTTGATGAGCCAGATGGCCGTGCTCCTGATAACCAGCATACTGCGCGCCTGCACTGTAGTACGGACAGCTCCGACTGAAGTGCCCGTACCCACGACAAGAAAAACACTGCGTGTCCGAACTCGCAACACGACCACGACCATACCCACGCAAAGAAGCCCCTCCACGTGCGTACGGATCGCTACCGCCATTGCTGTTACCTCGATCACCGCGTCGAAAACGCAAAGTACCTCTACCGTTAATCCGCTGGCCTCCACGTAAAGTATTGACCCCCCGGTAACCCCCAGACGTGTTAGCAGCGACCAACCCGACTGGCGGTGTCTCGGTCCTACGCACGAGGTTTTTCGTAGGATGCGCCATCCGAAAAGCCTCCGCGTGCTGTACTAACTCGTCCGTAGTCTTGAGGTTACGCTCTCTCAAGAATACCGCTAGATCCTTGGAAACGCTCCCAAAGAACTGTTCAGCCAACATGAGATCGAACAATGCTTCGTACGTGTGGTCGATCTTTGACAGTTCGACCCAACGTACGAGCAAATGGGACAATCGTTTGCCAAACGACATAAACGATTCCCCTGTCTCTGGCCGACAAGCTCTCAAGTGTTCTCTAAAACCTTCCGCATTACACTGGAACTTCTGCAAGAGACACTCCTTCAAAGTCTCGTACTCTATGTTCCCCGAAACGGTCAAACTATGGTAAAGACTCAAGGCCTGACCCTCAAGCACAGATGAAAGCAAAACGGGCCAGTTGGCAGGAGGCCAACTCAACGCCTGCGCATGAGACTCGAAACGGCACAAAAAAGCGTCAATAGAGTCCACGGACTCTTTAAACATCGGCAGTTTAGGAAAATTGCGTATTCCTCGGCCTACTGAATCACTATCTGGTCTAGATCCCGCATCTCGAGCTAACTGCATTTGTACCTCCCTATCTCTCTCCTTGTCCTCCCTATCCTTTTCCTCTTTCTCTCTCTGGTACTCTAGTTCCTTCTCTCTTAAAGCATGTTCCCTCTCGTCTTTCTCTCTCTGAAACGCTAGAGACTTCTCGTCTTTCTCTCTCTGAAACGCTCTCTCTTCTCTCTGTACTTCTAATTCCTTCTCCTTTAGCTCCATTTCCTCTTTCTTAAGTATTCTGTCTTTCTCTTCTCTCTCTCTCTCTCTCTCTCTCTCTCTCTCTCTCTCTCTCTCTCTCTCTCTCTCTCTCTCTCTCTCTCTCTCTCTCTCTCTCTCTCTCTCTCTCTCTCTCTCTCTCTCTCTCTCTCTCTCTCTGAATTTCTAGCTCTTTCTCCTCCCTCTGTATCTGCATTTCCAACTCTTTCTCCTCTCTAAGTCTACGAATTTCTAATTCTTTCTCGTCCCTCACCCTCTGAACCTCTAACTCTTTCTCTTTTAGTACTCTCTCTTCTCTCTGAATTTCTCTCTCTCTTGCCCTATCCTCTCTATCCCTACATTTCTCTACGTAATCAAAAAGCTTCTCATCCTTAAGTCCTAACCTTTCACCCTGTTTAATGTAAGCCTCTACCGGGTCTACCTCCATATTGGCTACAACAACTTCCCAAAACTTGAAAACGTAAATATACAAATACCACAACCAAATGACGAAAAAAAAAAAACTTAATGAAATCTCACAATATCAACTTACGCAGAAACAGTGACCTACTTGATGTCCAGATGGAACGAAAAATAAGAACGATAGAAAGAAGAGCAAGGAAAAAGAACACTACCTATACAAAAGGAAGAAACAAGAACTAGCTCCTCGTAAGATCCCGAAAACTACAGAAATAACGGATCTTACCCCCTAGAATCGGAGAGGGGAATCTAACACAACAACATGCACATAGCAACAAATCCTACTCTAAAATCGCTACTCCCTATCGCTCGCAAATACTTCTAACCTACCGCTAAAACAGGGTCACCACTGTAACGCACGCAGACTTGCCCACAGTCGTACGCACAGACTCTCACGCAACAGACGCATACACCGCCACTGACTCAGACGGGCGCATTCAAGCGGAAAAACACAACACACGGGCTCCCTTTCTAAAGTAACCTTTATACACTATAAATGAAAAGAACGACTTAAATGATTATCAACTATATACACTGTTCTATTATCACACCACACACGTATCACAATATCTTTGCCAGGTTAGGTCTTAGTCTCACATTGCCTCCAACCTGTTTGATGTTGTTGCCTGGCTACGTTGGTCCTTCTCATGTCTAGGCGTGAAAGTCCTTCGTCGTACGCTTGTTGCCGTCCTGTCTCTCTTTGGGCACGGACGTCCTCGTTCTCGTACGGTACTCAGTTCTCACTTGGACTTGGGTGTCTTGGTCCCCAGTCAGACTCACTCTCAGAAGAGCTGGAGGGATGACCTCACGTAGGTCCCACCTGCGACTCGACGTCTCGGCGTCCGTCTTTCCACTCTCGTTACAAGAACTCTGAATAGACAAAAGTCCCAACGTAACACTTGCTAAACACACAACATATTGGATCAATGAGAAACGTCACGTAACCTGGCTGATACAAATAACTCACACGTTCATTCACACACACACACGTGCTTCGTAAACTATTTTCGTATCACCCCATCTCTGTCACTATCTTGAAACAGACTATAGCCTAACACTCTTGCTATACATTACTCTATACCCTGGAAAAGACTATGCTTACCCAACCACGTACTATCTTCATAGCGGCTTAGACATACACACTTCATATTCCTTTAGTCATCTAACTCGGTAAACAACTGTATACAAAAACACCGGTTACTTCACCGAATTCTAAACATACTATACTAAACCAAACCGGAACACCGCTATACAACCACATTAATCTTACCAGCATACTGTCTTTAACTAAACAACTATCAATACTACGTTTATAGAAACATACCTGAAATCTAGGCTTCAGAGTCTTGGAATGCGGGCTAGGTAACTCAAACACAACCGTTCCATACGACAAAACAGCCCGCACTCCCGATCTAGACCTCTGACAGTCACAGCTTCCGCCTAGAACTCACTAAACAGAACTCACTAAAAAATCCCGTGCTAACCATGTCTTACAGATTCCACATGGGCAGCAGGCCCCACGGACTTTCGGCACAAACAAACCGTTAACAAAAACCGTACCGTACTAATCCTATTGTGCGAGCACTATGCACAAGCATAGAGCTTCATCACACTTATCACATTTTCCAATGACAATGTACTTGCTGAGACAAAACAGTGTTTCCCCCAATATGTCTTTGGTCAGTCATATTTCTTTGTATGAACAAACCCTAATCTCCATTGATTCAAACTGCCAGGCACCAAAATGCAGTGAAAAAAGAAATATTGCATCTTTATTTTGTGCATGGGTGATGTCATGGGGCAAACAACTGTATGCAGGTATTATGTAATCCTGTTGGTACCATTGTCTTACCAAAAATAACTGAAAAAGGCATTCAGCTGGATAACGTCATGCGCCAAACATACGAAGCACAGAAGCCATCTTTGTAAGCTACATCAGCATAACTGAAAATGATGCAACCACAAAAAGCCAGCTAAATAAAAAGTGAGAGGTGTTATGCAACAAAATAACTATGTGCATGTGTTGCGTACGACTTATGGTACCAGTTTCATACAAGGAAATACATCCACACGTGTTACATTTGATAATACCTTTCGGAGCAATTTCCAAGTGTATGGCTAGTTGGCAGACAGTCGAAAACATTGAGTCCCTGAATTTCTAGGTCAAACGTACTAAGCATTGGTTCTTTGATTGGGATACTTGATGCTTACATATTCTTATTGTTGTATTATGTTGTATTATTTGTATTCGTTTTATTACTTGTTAGAATTTGCCATTGGTTCTTGTCATCTAGAGGGTCCGACCAGGGAGTGCAATGTCAGAGGTACCTCTGACATTGAACTCCTTGACTGGATCCTGGAGATGACAAGAACCAATGGCAAAACCTAATTTGGAATACAGCTGATAATATCACACTCTGAGGAAATGTGGTTGCAAGTAAGTTCAGTAACAGCTATGGCAGGCCATACTAATCATGCAGTGCTTATATAATGGAAGTTCTATGAGGACGAGTATTCAGCAGACACTCAATCAAATCTATAGGCATAGTTGGTCACACCAGCAATTTCAACAACACTCTGAGTCAAACACAACTCACTAAATGTGGGTTCATTTGTGACACAGTGCTGCCACTGACAGCATATTTGGCGCCTTTGTTCTGCCTCAAATACGCAGTGGCCACATTCACACCAACTTGGTACTGGCTCCGCCTGCTCCGGTCCAATGCTGTTGGTGATAACGGCATCATGTGCGGCTGTGTTTGAAGGATGTTCCATAGATGTTGTCTCAACTCATCCTCTCCCATGTTCAACATGTTCTGATAAATAAATACAACAGGACAATTATATATATATATATATATATATATATATATATATATATATATATATATATATATATATATATATAATATATATATATATATATATATATATATATATATATATATATTAAATAATCCAGACCAAAAAGGTGACTGCCAAGCGTGTAAAATGCAAAGAAGTACCCAACGGAGAAAGAAACACGCTTAGAAAAAACGGTACAACACAATTTATTAATATTTCGGGTAAATACCCTTTGTCAAAATAGACAAACAAACAGAGACATTATTTGCTACTTATCTTCAGATGCAGAAGGCTGGCATCTGAAGATAAGTAGCAAATAATGTCTCTGTTTGTTTGTCTATTTTGACAAAGGGTATTTACCCGAAATATTAATAAATTGTGTTGTACCGTTTTTTCTAAGCGTGTTTCTTTCTCCGTTGGGTACTTCTTTATATATATATATATTGTTTTTCAGCTGGTAAACAATACAGTGATCGGTTAATATGGCCAACCTACCTGTGATGAAGCTCTATGCTCGTGCATAGTGCTCATACATTAGGGTAAATACGGTACGGTTTTTGTTAACGGTTTGTTTGTGCCGATAGTCCGTGGGGCCTGCTGTTTACATGAAATCTGTAAGACATGGTTAGCACGGAGTTTGGTGAGGTCTGTTTAGTGAGTTCTAGGCAAAAGCTGTGTCTGTCAGAGCAGTAATATATTAGTGCGTGGCTTGACTGTCATTCTGGACAGACGTTATGCGAGATACCTTAGCCCGCATTCCAAGACTCTGAAGCCTAGAATTCAGGTATGTTTCTATATATGTAGTATTGATAGTGCTTAGTTAAAGACAGTATGCGTTGCTAAGAGTAATTTGCTTGTATAGTGTTGGCCGGTTTGGTTCAGTTATGTTGGTTTAGAATTCAGTGAAGTAACCAGTGTTTTTGTATACAGTTGTTTACCGAGATAGATAACTAAAGGAATGTGAGGTGTGTATGTCTAAGTCGCTATGAAGGTAGTACGTGGATGGTTAAGCATAGTCTTTTCCAGTGTATAGAGTAGTGTATAGCAAGAGTGTTAGGCTATAGTCTGTTTCAAGATAGTGACAGAGATATGGGGGTGTTACGGAAGTAGACAGTTATGAAGCACGTGTGTGTGTGTGAATGAACGTGTGAGTTATTTGTATCAGCCAGGTTACGTGACATTTCTCATTGATCCAATATGTTGTGTGTTTAGCAAGTGTTACGTTGGGACTTTTGTTGTCGTATTCAGAGTGCTTGTAAAGAGGGAGCGACGGACGCCGAGACGTCGAGTCACCAGACCTAACGTGAGGTCATCACCCCTCCAGTTCTTCACTCAGAGTGAGTCTGACCGGGACCGAGGCACCCGAGTCAAAGCGAGAACTGCGCAACAGTACGAGTACGAGGACGTCCGTGTTACAGACAGGACGGCAGGAAGAAGCGTACAACGAAGGACTTTCACGCCTAGACGTGAGAAGGACCAACGTAACCAGGCAATAACACCAAACAGGTTGGAGACAGTGTGAAACTAAAGCCTAGCCTGGCCGAGATAGTGTGTGATGTGTATGTGATGTGGATGCTGGGTGTGGGGAAAGGAGTGATGTATATAGCTTGATAGTTGTGAGCGTTTTTTTCGTATATTTATCTTGTATAAAGTCACTTTAGAAAGGGAGCCCGTGTGTTGAGTTTTACCGCATGAATGCGCCCGTCTGAGTCAGTGGCGGTGTATGCGTCTGTTGCGTGAGAGTCTGTACGTGCGACTGTGGGCAAGTCTGCGTGCGTTACACTAACATTTCACACAAATTTACACAAAGCTGAAAACGCAATGTTAGAAAGAGTGTCCTACAATTTTTACTATACATAATTACGCACAATCAACAAGGGAGACAATGATTCCATTTGAGAAAATGATAATGTTCAAGGCATCGAAATGCAGAATACTGATTAATACCTTGAAATCATTGCTCATTGGAGAAAAAAGTCAAGGCGGTCATCCATCCTAAAGAAATTCAAACTTACAAGTCAAGATTGATATGACTCTCCCCCCCCCCCCCCCAATAATGGGATGCTATGGGCGACTATAATTATTTGAAAGTCAGTAATCTTAACTTTACTTTGGGAAGATCCATTGGCAGCAGTCCTCTTTGATAGATAATATGTACTAACTTCTGCAGCTCGCATTTCATCTCCTGCTTTGCTCCTGTCTGCAGCAGAATCTACCTCCAGCAAGAGGTTCACACCTGATGTGTCCCGATGCGAACCGGCCACAAACCTGCCCTAAGATGCTTTCCCACTGGACTGGGAAGGACGTGAGGTCTAGGCCTGAGGTGCTTCTATGCTTGCCTGCTCTTCATTGGACTGTACACATTCATCCTGTAAAAATCGAAAACATTCGTGACATGACACATATGGCACAGTGAATTCTGCTTTGTGTGTAATAAACTGAGTATTTGCACTTACATATCATGAGGTGTTTGTTTGTTACGAGTGTGACAAAAGAATATACTTTTCATACATATTGATAGACATAAATTGCATACGCCTCTGTGTGGTATGCATGAGTCCTCCAGACATACTGATATTATATATCTATCACATTGAAGTTTTTGTGTTGATTGTTTGTTTTTGGGTGTTTTGGTTTTCTTCTGTTTTGTTTGTGTGTGTGTGTGTGGGGGGGGGGGGGGGCAGAATAACTTTGGTCTGTGAAGCTTTGGATGTCACTAATGATAAAACTGTAGTTTAATTCTCAAGTTTATACATTGCAAGTGGAGCACAAAGTATGTGTGTTCAATTTTCATAATACGGAAAATGATTAAAGAAGTCTTGTTCATTTATTGTTTGTTGTTTGGACTAGAATGTGTGTGTTATCAGTTATTGGACATCACAAAGTGCTTTTCAGGCCATAATTAAATTGTTTATATATACAGGTAGTAAAGTTCCAATATAAGGTATTGCCAGAGTACCAACCTGGGCAGGGTATATGCAAAGTTTATCAGAAGCAAAGTAATTTACATTGAATACTGTCACGTTATCCAACAAAGTGTTATTGCATGCACATTTTGTAACATATGCAGGTACTAGGCTTGATATATACAGGAATTGTAGTGTATGTAACAGATTCTCTGACTCGGTCAAGAACCTCGGCGTTATCCTCGATTCCTCTCTTTCCATGACCAGCTTCGTCTCCGCCACGGCCCAGGCATGTTATTTCCACCTCCGCCGCATCAGTCAGATCAGAAAATACCTCACTAGCGAAGCTGCCACCAAACTCGCTGTCTCTCTCATCTTATCTCACATCGACTACTGCAACTCTCTCCTTTCCGGCCTTCCTCACTCTACCACTCTCACTCTCCAGCGCGTCCAGAACAATGCTGCCCGCCTCGTCCTCAGAAAGAAACAAATCCGACCATATCACTCCCCTGCTCAAGCTCCTTCACTGGCTCCTCATCCCCCAGCGCATCCAATACAAGATTCTGTCTCTCTGCTACAAATCCCTGAACAACTATGCTCCTATGTATCTCTCCAACTTACTTCACCCCTCTCCGCCTCCTAATCCCCCGCACCAAACTCAGCACTTTCGGCTCCCGCTCCTTCTCCTTCTAAGGTCCATCCACCTGGAACACTCTCCCACTCTCTCTCCGTCAGAAACGCTCTCTCTCCTCCTTCCAGTCCGCTCTCAAAATTCACCTCTTTTTTAAACAGTTCTAGCACTATATCACCACACTCCCCACCCCAAGCTGACTGTCGTAATGTATTTTCACTATTTGTGGTACGTGAGTCATTGTCTAAAGCGTGCGCATGCGTGTGCGATTTGTGAGTGCGCGCTTAGAGTTATAATTATTATAAGATAAGCGCATTATAAATACCGTAATTATTATTATTATTATTATTATTATAAGTGTAATCATTTTGAATGTACACAAGGATCAAGCTTGGCAGTTGAATTCACATAAGTGTTGTTACTAATGATGATGATGATGATGATGATGATGAAGTCCAGTTCACTTTTAATGCGCATCCACTCCATGTAAGAAGCATGCTCAGGGCGCAAAAAAAAAAAACAACAACAAAAAACAAAAGTCAAAACAAAACAAAAAACAACAACAAACAAACAAGCAAACAAAACAACAAAACTAATGCTTTAATTACAACAGACAAACAAACTAGCACTGTAACGCACGCAGACTTGCCCACAGTCGTACGCACAGACTCTCACGCAACAGACGCATACACCGCCACTGACTCAGACGGGCGCATTCATGCGGTAAAAAACAAACACACGGGCTCCCTTTCTAAAGTAACCTTTATGCAGTATAAATGAAAAAGAATGACTTAAATGACTATCAACTATATACAATATTCTATTATCACACCACACACGTATCACAGTATCTTTGCCAGGTTAGGTCTTAGTCTCACATTGCCTCCAACCTGTTTGATGTTGTTGTCTGGTTACGTTGGTCCTTCTCACGTCTAGGCGTGAAAGTCCTTCGTCGTACGCTCGTTGCCGTCCTGTCTCTCTTTGGCACGGACGTCCTTGCTCTCGTACGGTACTCAGTTCTCACTTGGACTTGGGTGTCTTGGTTCCCAGTCAGACTCACTCTCAGACGAGCTGGAGGGATGACCTCACGTAGGTCCCACCTGCGACTCGACGTCTCGGCGTCCGTCTTCCACTCTCGTTACAAGAACTCTGAATAGACAAAAGTGCCAACGTAACACTTGCTAAACACACAACATATTGGATCAATGAGAAACGTCACGTAACCTGGCTGATACAAATAACTCACACTTTCATTCACACACACACACACGTGCTTCATAAACTATCTTCGTATCACCCCCATCTCTGTCACTATCTTGAAACAGACTATAGCCTAACTGACACTCTTGCTGTACATTACTCTATACCCTGGAAAAGACTATGCTTTTTCCTCTTTTTTTCCCCGAGGAAGGGGGAATTGTGATGAAGCTCTATGCTTGTGCATAGTGCTCGCACAATAGGATTAGTACGGTACGGTTTTTGTTAACGGTTTGTTTGTGCCGAAAGTCCGTGGGGCCTGCTGCCCATGTGGAATATGTAAGACATGGTTAGCACGGGAATTTTTAGTGAGTTCTGTTTAGTGAGTTCTAGGCGGAAGGTTTTAGAGAACGCTTGAGAGCTTGTCGTCCAGAAACGGAATCGGTCAGCGGGTGTGGCCCAATAGTCGGGTTGGTCTGAGACGGCATACTTCTGTTGCGGACAGAAATGCGGCTCAGCACCCAATATTTAGGTAGATCGGAGACTAGGGTCTCGCGATTGTAGGCAAGTCGGAGACTGGGGCTCGCGATTGTCGGTAGGTCAGAGACGGGGGTCTCGCGAGTGTGTGTGGGCAGTCGTTGGATCGATTTCATTTCTGAGGGTTTTAACGCGTTAGTTCTGTTTTTGTGTCGCTGGGCGATCTTAAGTTGTGCGTTGAGGCGTAAGGCTGTAATTTTTTTTTTTCTTGTATCCTAGTTAGTCAAAGTAGTCCTTTCCTGTTTTCGGATAATATTACGTCGAGTAGTCTTAAAAAGAAACGACCGAGTTTCTTTTTAAGACTACTCGACGTAATATTATCCGAAAACAGGAAAGGACTACTTTGACTAACTAGGATACAAGAAAAAAAATTACAGCCTTACGCCTCAACGCACAACTTAACTGCGATTAACCTGAGGAGGCTTAATCGTCTCGACCCTACCGCTGACTGGCTGCACACCCTTCATGTTACCCAGAACTAAATCAACTACTGGCTCGTCGATGACACACGAAACCAGACTACCTGTAAAAAACTCTGTGTCAATCTCTATCTTAGCTAACGGAAAAACTTCTATCTTTCCTCCAAACGAAACTACTTTCTGTGACTCGCCTGTGAACTGATCTGGTCTAACAAGGCTACGCCTGACCCCCGCGGTCGTTGTACCGGAGTCACGGAGAACAGAAACGAGACATCCGTTTACAACCCCGTCTACCAGCGGTAGGCAACCATCTCCGTTAGCTGAACACACCGCGCCCAGCTGTGGTTCCTCCCCGACTGGGACCGCAAAACTGGCTACGTGAGTGGGTTGCACCGCCCCATCCACCATACCAGGACTATTAGGACCTTGATGAGCCAGATGGCCGTGCTCCTGATAACTAGCATACTGCGTGCCTGCACTGTAGGACGGACAGCTCCGACTGATGTGCCCGTACCCACTACAAGAAAAACACTGCGTGTCCGAACTCGCAACACGACCACGACCATACCCACGCAAAGAAGCCCCTCCACGTGCGTACGGATCGCTACCGCCATTGCTGTTACCTCGATCACCGCGTCGAAAACGCAAAGTACCTCTACCGTTACCCAGCTGGCCTCCACGTAAAGTATTGACCCCCCCGGTAACCCCCAGACGTGTTTGCAGCGACCAACCCGACTGGCGGTGTCTCGGTCCTACGCGCGAGGTTTTTCGTAGGTTGCGCCATCCGAAAAGCCTCCCCGTGCTGTACTAACTCGTCCGTAGTTTTGAGGTTACGCTCTCTCAAGAATACCGCTAGATCCTTGGAAACGCTCCCAAAGAACTGTTCAGCCAACATGAGATCGAACAATGCTTCGTACGTGTGGTCGATCTTTGACAGTTCGACCCAACGTACGAGCAAATGGGACAATCGTTTGCCAAACGACATAAACGATTCCCCTGTCTCTGGCCGACAAGCTCTCAAGCGTTTTCTAAAACCTTCCGCATTACACTGGAACTTCTGCAAGAGACACTCCTTCAAAGTCTCGTACTCTATGTTCCCCGAAACGGTCAAACTATGGTAAAGACTCAAGGCCTGACCCTCAAGCACAGATGAAAGCAAAACGGGCCAGTTGGCAGGAGGCCAACTCAACGCCTGCGCATGAGACTCGAAACGGCACAAAAAAGCGTCAATAGAGTCCACGGACTCTTTAAACATCGGCAGTTTAGGAAAATTGCGTATTCCTCGGCCTACTGAATCACTATCTGGTCTAGATCCCGCATCTCGAGCTAACTGCATTTGTACCTCCCTATCCTTTTCCTCTTTCTCTCTCTGGTACTCTAGTTCCTTCTCTCTTAAAGCATGTTCCCTCTCGTCTTTCTCTCTCTGAAACGCTAGAGACGTCTCGTCTTTCTCTCTCTGAAACGCTCTCTCTTCTCTCTGTACTTCTTATTCCTTCTCTTTTAGCTCCATTTCCTCTTTCTTAAGTATTCTGTCTTTCTCTTCTCTCTCTCTCTGAATTTCTAGCTCTTTCTCCTCCCTCTGTATCTGCATTTCCAACTCTTTCTCCTCTCTAAGTCTACGAATTTCTAATTCTTTCTCGTCCCTCACCTTCTGAACCTCTAACTCTTTCTCTTTTAGTACTCTCTCTTCTCTCTGAATTTCTCTCTCTCTTGCCCTATCCTCTCTATCCCTACATTTCTCTACGTAATCAAAAAGTTTCTCATCCTTAAGTCCTAACCTTTCACCCTGTTTAATGTAAGCCTCTACCGGGTCTACCTCCATACTTACTGCAACACTTTCCCACACTTGAAAACGTAAATATACAAATACCACAACCAACTCAACGGCAAAAATTTAAAATGCAAACTCACAACAATATCAACTACCTACGCAGAAAACAGTGACCTACTTTGATGTCCAGATGGAACGAAAAATAAGAACTATAGAAAGAAGAGCAAGGGAAAAGAACACTACCTATACAAAAGGAAGAAACAAGAACTAGCTCCTCGTAAGATCCAGAAAACTACAGAAATAACGGATCTTACCCCCTAGAATCGGAGAGGGGAATCTAACACAACAGCATGCACATAGCAACAAATCCTACTCTAAAATCGCTACTCCCTATCGCTCGCAAATACTTCTAACCTACCGCTAAAACAGGGTCACCACTGTAACGCACGCAGACTTGCCCACAGTCGTACGCACAGACTCTCACGCAACAGACGCATACACCGCCACTGACTCAGACGGGCGCATTCATGCGGTAAAAAACAAACGGGCTCCCTTTCTAAAGTAACCTTTATGCAGTATAAATGAAAAAGAATGACTTAAATGACTATCAACTATATACAATATTCTATTATCACACCACACACGTATCACAGTATCTTTGCCAGGTTAGGTCTTAGTCTCACATTGCCTCCAACCTGTTTGATGTTGTTGTCTGGTTACGTTGGTCCTTCTCACGTCTAGGCGTGAAAGTCCTTCGTCGTACGCTCGTTGCCGTCCTGTCTCTTTTTGGCACTGACGTCCTTGCTCTCGTACGGTACTCAGTTCTCACTTGGACTTGGATGTCTTGGTTCCCAGTCAGACTCGCTATCAGAAGAGCTGGAGGGATGACCTCACGTAGGTCCCACCTGCGACTCGACGTCTCGGCGTCCGTCTTCCACTCTCGTTACAAGAACTCTGAATAGACAAAAGTCCCAACGTAACACTTGCTAAACACACAACATATTGGATCAATGAGAAACGTCACGTAACCTGGCTGATACAAATAACTCACACTTTCATTCACACACACACACACGTGCTTCATAAACTATCTTCGTATCACCCCCATCTCTGTCACTATCTTGAAACAGACTATAGCCTAACTGACACTCTTGCTGTACATTACTCTATACCCTGGAAAAGACTATGCTTACCCAACCACGTACTATCTTCCTAGCGGCTTAGACATACACACTTCATATTCCTTTAGTCATCTAACTCGGTAAACAACTGTATACAAAAACACTGGTTACTTCACCGAATTCTAAACATACTATAACTAAACCAAACCGGAACACCGCTATACAACCACATTAATCTTACCACGCATACTGTCTTTAACTAAACAACTATCAATACTACGTTTATAGAAACATACCTGAAATCTAGGCTTCAGAGTCTTGGAATGCGGGCTAGGTAACTCAACAACCGTTCCATACGATAAGACAGCCCGCACTCCCGATCTAGACCTCTGACAGTCACAGCTTCCGCCTAGAACTCACTAAACAGAACTCACTAAAAATTCCCGTGCTAACCATGTCTTACATATTCCACATGGGCAGCAGGCCCCACGGACTTTCGGCACAAACAAACCGTTAACAAAAACCGTACCGTACTAATCCTATTGTGCGAGCACTATGCACAAGCATAGAGCTTCATCACAAGCACCAAAAATACTAAATGGCAACAAGCTAAGAAACACACTTCACTTGCCCATCCGGTGTTTACACAGGGACATGTGTGCAGGTAGACAGTCTGTGCATTGTGTTTTGTGCTGCTTGCAGACACAACGCTGAGATCGGTAGACCTTTTTCTGGCATGGGCAACATTTGGACCCCTGATGAAAGGTACCCAATTAACTCCGAGTAGCTGCCCCTGATTTTCCCACAATGCCTCGCTGGCGATGGCAACTAGCTGCTCAAGTGTGCATGGTAACTGCTAAAACTGTCTCTTTTCTTGGCTTGACTTCGCGAACGAAGATTCTATAGGGCTTGCCCACGTCGTCTGCAGGCATTTTCGTGGCTGCGGAGGCCAATCCGGGACAGGCAGGTTCGACCGCAGTGGCTGCAGGGGAAGGTCTGGTCAGGGTTCTGAGTTACGACAGCTCTGTTTTTTCTTCTGAGCCGCTTGTCCTTAAGGTTAGCTCTGCGAGAGTCCTCAAAGGAGACGGCTGCCTTGTGAATGGTGGAGCGCCAGGTGTCACGGTCCGCGGCAAGCGAAGACCACTGGTGGTGGTCGATTTGGCAGGCACTAAGTGACTTCTTGAGACCGTCTTTGTATCTCTTCTTTGGTGCCCCTCTGTCTCGGTGTCCAGTGGCGAGCTCGCCGAACAGAGTGATCTTGGGTAGGCGATGATCCTCCATCCTGGAGACGTGCCCCGCCCAGCGAAGCTGTGTCCGCAGCAGCAAAGCCTCGATGCTCACAGTTTCCGCCTGTTCAAGGACCTCGACGTTGGTGACATAGTCACTCCAGTGAATGCCCAGGATGGTACGCAGGCAGCGCTGGTGAAAGCGTTCGAGGAGTCGTAGTTGGCTGCGGTAGAGGGCCCAGGACTCGGAACCGTACAGCAGGGTGGTGAGGACGACAGCTCTGTACACGCTGATCTTGGTGCCTTTTTTCAGCTGTTGAAAGCCATATGTGTACACTATCATGGACTGGATTTACTTGTGGAAAAAAATTTGTTTACAACTACAAAGTGTCAGGAGTCATACTTAAGCTTGTACCGCGTAAAAAAATCCGTGGTTGCAGGTCAGTTTCGAAAGTTTCACAGAATCGCCTGGCTGTTGTCCGATCTGCTAATCACGATGATTTCCGTGCAACAGGAAGTGGCCTGTATTTTCCCGAGAGTTTTGCCTGCTCGGTATACGCAGTTGCTAACTCCGTCAACTGAATTGCGAACCGATTTGACCCACTTAGGGGCAAGTTAGCCTGCTGCGGCTGACAACATGGCCCAAGCTGGGTCCTGTAAAGTCTTTTAAAAACACACGCTGGACGGACTTTTCTCATTTCACTTCAGCTTTAAGCCCTAATGTTTTGGACACTTTTCATGAAACATCAGTCATACCAGGTGTACTGGGACAGAATGCCTTTGTCAAAAGACGCCATTACAATTTCATTTTTAAAAATGGGTCATTCTGTCAACGTTATTCAATAGTGCGCACCCAATGCGCAAAAAAGGTTATTGGGCTGACGTCGGCCGCCGCTGACGTCGGCCCAATGGTCTTTTGCGCATTGGGTAGCTTGTACCCCTACCGTTTTTTTTAAAATATTTTTCTTTGTCGCCGACTTGCCTCACTGTATATCCCATATAATTACCCCCCAGATAGTAAAACAAGAATCTTTGGGTCGACGATTTTGCTGCAGTTGACCCGCTTACTTTTGCAACAGCTGGCCTGGTTTGCAAACCTGTGTACGAGCTTACTAAGGCCTACGTGGCCGTATGAAGTTTACTTCATGTGTAGATTTTATTTAAATTCAGCGCCGGCAGAAACCTGTTCGAAATAAAGTCTACACACTCCAACAGCAAGAGACAATTATCCTCATGAAAACCTCCCTCCCCTCCCCCTCCCCCTCCCCTCCCCCCTCCCCCTCTCTCCCCTCTCCTCCCCCCCCCCCCCTCCGTGCAGTCGAGTGGGCTCATGATAATATTTGCTTCACAGGCATCAGATGATCGTTGTGAAATCGACAAATATTACAATACAGGAGTATTGTTATTTAAACGTGAAAATAAGTGCGAAAACAGACTTTGTCAAGGGTGACAACCACCTTATCTACACCTAGATAGATTTAGAATTAGTTCATTTTTTTTCTTTCTTTTTTTCTTTTGTGTTGCCTGTGCCCTCTTGAACGTGTTAAGTGCCCGCTTGCCTTAGCAAATGCCACTATAGACCAAACCAGCTCCCTGCCACACTTATCTGGAAAACACGCGATTAGTGCACTGGTACTGAACGCTAAGCTACACGCGCGCAATAAACAAATGAATACTCGAGCTGCTTCTAGACTCTTCGTGACTCAACTCCGTGTGGCAACAGATAATCAACACCGCACTATTCGTAAACGAAAGTGAAATTCACTGAAAAGGTACGTGATTCGTAATCATGATAGCTCAAATAAATAACGGATCGTTTCCTACGATTTATGCATGACCGTTCTCACAAAGCACCACAACCACAATCGTAACAAATACAATAATAATACATAACTCGTGTATAGCGCTGTTCTACAGGAAAACACTGGTCTCACTGCACATGCACAACAGCACAATTTCTCTCATATTAATATGGGCCTCTGTCGGTCTGAATCGAATATAGATAATGCATCCTAGTTGTTTTGATCTGATTGCCTGCTCAGCTGGATTTGAAGCAGCATCTTCTGTGCATGTAGAGGCCAATGCGCGAGTGGCAGTCCCTGCTGCAAAGATCACAAGTGTACGTGTTCGCTGGTCTGGTGGAGTTGTTGCACTCCTTTCTGCGTGCCCGCTTGTCTGCTGCTGCTTTCGACATCTTCTCTTCCCCTGACTTGAGGTGTTGGTGGAGGATACTTCTCCACTTGCACGGTCATCCGCAAGGCGTTCTCAGGACCCAGTGTCAATGTCCATTGCTCTCATGTCCCTCTTGCAGACATCTACAAATCGTAGCTTGGGGCGACCAGTGTTTCTTCTCCCAGCTGCCAGTTCTCGTATAGGAAGTCTTTTGGGATGCGGCCATCTTCCATGCGGTGAACGTGGCCGAGCCAGCGCAGTCTGCGTTGTGTGCGCTGTGATATGGAGGACAGGCTGTTGCCCATGCAGCACGTCCCCCCTCTCCACGACGCAGATGGATCCAAAGGAACGACAGAGCCATTACAGTTTGGCACCGGCGCCGTCGCAGGAGCTGCCAGAACAAAGTTGAATGCAACGACGGACTGCATTAGGGGCTCCGGCTCCAGATTTTTCCAAGAGGCTTACTCCTGAAGCCTTTTCCATGTCAGGATATGACCACAAGGCAGCGGAGATTTTGATTCAGAGTTTTCCTTCTCCTAGAGGGGCTGCCATCCAAGGCTCTCTCAGAGACACGCACAATTATACACTACTTTAACCGACCCCATCCCTTCCCAGCACCTTACATCCACTTCCCTGTCACAACAGATCCAGAATTAGAATAAAAGTCAGTTAGCATTTCGCTAGGAGAAAACAGTGAGTTACATGTTAAAATCCTGACAAAAAAGAAAAGTCTTTAATTGAACCTTGAACTGGGATAATGTGAGCAGATTCTGCAATTCAATTGGCAGGGAGTTCCACACACTTGGGGCTAAGAAGGTGAAAGAACGCTCCCTTACAGTTTTCATGTTAAGCTTCGGAATTTAAAAAAAAGTTTTTCACTGGAGGAACGGAGGGTACGTGATGGCTGATAAACAAACAGCTTGTACGGCGGGAGAGATCCGTCAAAATGCCGATAGGCGAAAATTGCAATTTTGTACTGGCAGCGGAATTTCACGGGCAACCAGTGCAGCTGCCTCAGCAGAGGTGTAACGTGGTCTCTCTTTCTTTTATTCAAGATGAGACGCGCCGCATTGTTCTGATTCATCTGCAAGCGTGAAATCTGGTCTGCCGGTAAACCTGCCAGTACAAAATTGCAATAATCGAGCCTGGACGTAATGAATGCATTAACAAGTCTTGAAGCCGCACTTTCTGTGAGATACGGTCTGAGGGAAGAGATTCTGCGCAACTCAAGGAAACCAGCGCGGCAGACGCTACTGATATGGTCATGCACGGAGAGCGTCGAGACAATCTTCACACCCAAATATTTGACACATTTCTGGAAACGAACGCTGCAGCCACCAATGTTTGCGAACTCGCTGTCAATCAGACTAAGGCGAGACTGAGAGCCAACAGGAATGACTTCGGTTTTTGTCTGTGTTAAGCTTAAGTTTGTTGCTAGTCATCCAGGACAGA